>CM072317.1:7273758-7443758 GCA_036873955.1 Mergus octosetaceus
TTTTCTGGGGTCATATTTACAATTCCTCTCAGATTCCGGTTAGGGATGTATTTAGGGTTGTTCAGAAAGAGCGAACACAGAGAGTCCAGTTGCATGTGGGGCTGCGTAAAGGCTCCCCTGGGGAGTTCAGTTGTTCCCAAAGGCTTCCTTTGGGGCAATTTTTGATGGGTGAAAGGGGCTCTGTACACGTTTTCCAGGATCCTATTTACAATTCCTCTCACATTCCGGGAAGGGATATATTTAGGGTTGTTCAGAAAGAGCGAACACAGAGAGTCCAGTTGCATGTGGGGCTGCGTAAGGGCTCCCCTGGGGAGTTCAGTTGTTCCCAAAGGCTTCCTTTCAGGGCAATTTTTGATGGGTGAAAGGGGCTTTGTATGCGTTTTCTGGGGTCCTATTTTAAATTCCTCTCACATTCCGGGAAGGGATGTATTTAGGGTTGTTCAGAAAGAGCGAACACAGAGAGTCCAGTTGCATGTGGGACTGCGTAAAGGCTCCCCTGGGGAGTTCAGTTGTACCCAAAGGCTTCCTTTGGTGGCAATTTTTGATGGGTGAAAGGGGCTCTGTAAGTGATTTCTGGGGTCATATTTACAATTCCTCTCAGATTCCGGTTAGGGATGTATTTAGGGTTGTTCAGAAAGAGCGAACACAGAGAGTCCAGTTGCATGTGGGGCTGCGTAAAGGCTCCCTGGGGAGTTCAGTTGTACCCAAAGGCTTCCTTTGGGGGCAAGTTTTGATGGGTGAAAGGGGCTCTGAACACGTTTTCCAGGGTCCTATTTTAAATTCCTCTCAGATTCCGGGAAGGGATGTATTTAGGGTTGTTCAGAAAGAGCGAACACAGAGAGTCCAGTTGCATGTGGGGCTGCGTAAAGGCTCCCCTGGGGAGTTCAGTTGTACCCAAAGGCTTCCTTTCAGGGTAATTTTTGATGGGTGAAATCGGCTCTGTACGTGATTTCTAGGGTCATATTTACAATTCCTCTCAGATTCCGGTTAGGGATGTATTTAGGCTAGTTCAGAAAGAGCGAACACAGAGAGTCCAGTTGCATGTAGGGCTGCGTAAAGGCTCCCCTGGGGAGTTCAGTTGTACCCAAAGGCTTCCTTTGGGGGCAATTTTTGATGGGTGAAAGGGGCTTTGTATGCGTTTTCTGGGGTCCTTTTTAAATTCCTCTTACATTAAGGGAAGGGATGTATTTAGGGTTGTTCAGAAAGAGCGAACACAGAGAGTCCAGTTGCATGTGGGGCTGCGTAAAGGCTCCCCTGGGGAGTTCAGTTGTACCCAAAGGCTTCCTTTTGGGGCAATTTTTGATGGGTGAAAGGGGCTCTGTACACGTTTTCCAGGGTCCTATTTTCAATTCCTCTCATATTCCGTTTAGGGATGTATTTAGGGTTGTTCAGAAAGAGCGAACACAGAGAGTACAGTTGCATGTGGGGCTGCGTAAAGGCTCCCCTGGGGAGTTCAGTTGTACCCAAAGGCTTCCTTTCAGGGAAATTTTTGATGGGTGAAAGGGGCTCTGTACGTGATTTCTGGGGTCCTATTTACAATTCCTCTCAGATTCCGGTTAGGGATGTATTTAGGTTTGTTCAGAAAAAGCGAACACAGAGAGTCCAGTTGCATGTGGGGCTGCGTAAGGGCTCCCCTGGGGAGTTCAGTTGTACCCAAAGGCTTCCTTTGGGGGCAATTTTTGATGGGTGAAAGGGGCTTTGTATGCGTTTTCTGGGGTCCTATTTTAAATTCCTCTCACATTCCGGGAAGGGATGTATTTAGGGTTGTTCAGAAAGAGCGAACACAGAGAGTCCAGTTGCATGTGGGGCTGCGTAAAGGCTCCCCTGGGGAGTTCAGTTGTACCCAAAGGCTTCCTTTGGGGGCAAGTTTTGATGGGCGAAAGGGGCTCTGTACGAGATTTCTGGGGTCATATTTACAATTCCTCTCAGATTCCGGTTAGGGATGTATTTAGGGTTGTTCAGAAAGAGCGAACACAGAGAGTCCAGTTGCATGTGGGGCTGCGTAAAGGCTCCCCTGGGGAGTTCAGTTGTACCCAAAGGCTTCCTTTGGGGGCAATTTTTGATGGGTGAAAGGGGCTCTGTACGTGATTTCTGGGATCATATTTACAATTCCTCTCAGATTCCGGTTAGGGATGTATTTAGGGTTGTTCAGAAAGAGCGAACACAGAGAGTCCAGTTGCATGTGGGGCTGCGTAAGGGCTCCCCTGGGGAGTTCAGTTGTTCCCAAAGGCTTCCTTTCAGGGCAATTTTTGATGGGTGAAAGGGGCTTTGTATGCGTTTTCTGGGGTCCTATTTTAAATTCCTCTCACATTCCGGTTAGGGATGTATTTAGGGTTGTTCAGAAAGAGCGAACACAGAGAGTCCAGTTGCATGTGGGGCTGCGTAAAGGCTCCCCTGGGGAGTTCAGTTGTACCCAAAGGCTTCCTTTGGGGTCATATTTTGATGGGTGAAAGGGGCTCTGTACGTGATTTCCAGGGTCCTATTTTCAATTCCTCTCAGATTCCGGGTAGGGATATATTTAGGGTTGTTCAGAAAGAGCGAACACAGAGAGTCCAGTTGCATGTAGGGCTGCGTAAGGGCTCCCCTGGGGAGTTCAGTTGTTCCCAAAGGCTTCCTTTGGGGGCAATTTTGGATGGGTGAAAGGGGATTTTTATGCGTTTTCTGGGGTCCTATTTTAAATTCCTCTCAGATTCCGAGAAGGGATGTATTTAGGGTTGTTCAGAAAGAGCGAACACAGAGAGTCCAGTTGCATGTGGGGCTGCGTAAAGGCTCCCCTGGGGAGTTCAGTTGTACCCAAAGGCTTCCTTTGGTGGCAATTTTTGATGGGTGAAAGGGGCTTTGTATGCGTTTTCTGGGGTCCTATTTTAAATTCCTCTCACATTCCGGGAAGGGATGTATTTAGGGTTGTTCAGAAAGAGCGAACACAGAGAGTCCAGTTGCATGTGGGGCTGCGTAAAGGCTCCCCTGGGGAGTTCAGTTGTACCCAAAGGCTTCCTTTGGGGGCAAGTTTTGATGGGTGAAAGGGGCTCTGTACACGTTTTCCAGGATCCTATTTACAATTCCTCTCACATTCCGGGAAGGGATATATTTAGGGTTGTTCAGAAAGAGCGAACACAGAGAGTCCAGTTGCATGTGGGGCTGCGTAAGGGCTCCCCTGGGGAGTTCAGTTGTTCCCAAAGGCTTCCTTTCAGGGCAATTTTTGATGGGTGAAAGGGGCTTTGTATGCGTTTTCTGGGGTCCTATTTTAAATTCCTCTCACATTCCGGGAAGGGATGTATTTAGGGTTGTTCAGAAAGAGCGAACACAGAGAGTCCAGTTGCATGTGGGACTGCGTAAAGGCTCCCCTGGGGAGTTCAGTTGTACCCAAAGGATTCCTTTGGGGGCAATTTTTGATGGGTGAAAGGGGATCTGTACACGTTTTCCAGGGTCCTATTTTCAATTCCTCTCAGATTCCGAGAAGGGATGTATTTAGGGTTGTTCAGAAAGAGCGAACACAGAGAGTCCAGTTGCATGTGGGGCTGCGTAAAGGCTCCCCTGGGGAGTTCAGTTGTACCCAAAGGCTTCCTTTGGGGGCAAGTTTTGATGGGCGAAAGGGGCTCTGTACGAGATTTCTGGGGTCATATTTACAATTCCTCTCAGATTCCGGTTAGGGATGTATTTAGGGTTGTTCAGAAAGAGCGAACACAGAGAGTCCAGTTGCATGTGGGGCTGCGTAAAGGCTCCCCTGGGGAGTTCAGTTGTACCCAAAGGCTTCCTTTGGGGGCAATTTTTGATGGGTGAAAGGGGCTCTGTACGTGATTTCTGGGATCATATTTACAATTCCTCTCAGATTCCGGTTAGGGATGTATTTAGGGTTGTTCAGAAAGAGCGAACACAGAGAGTCCAGTTGCATGTGGGGCTGCGTAAAGGCTCCCCTGGGGAGTTCAGTTGTACCCAAAGGCTTCCTTTGGGGGCAATTTTTGATGGGTGAAAGGGGCTCTGTACGTGATTTCTGGGATCATATTTACAATTCC
The DNA here is from genome assembly GCA_036873955.1 of Mergus octosetaceus. Classification (NCBI taxonomy): domain Eukaryota; kingdom Metazoa; phylum Chordata; class Aves; order Anseriformes; family Anatidae; genus Mergus; species Mergus octosetaceus. Next base: position 7,277,772 of record CM072317.1, read on the forward strand.
TCTCAGATTCCGGTTAGGGATGTATTTAGGGTTGTTCAGAAAGAGCGAACACAGAGAGTCCAGTTGCATGTGGGGCTGCGTAAGGGCTCCCCTGGGGAGTTCAGTTGTTCCCAAAGGCTTCCTTTCAGGGCAATTTTTGATGGGTGAAAGGGGCTTTGTATGCGTTTTCTGGGGTCCTATTTTAAATTCCTCTCACATTCCGGTTAGGGATGTATTTAGGGTTGTTCAGAAAGAGCGAACACAGAGAGTCCAGTTGCATGTGGGGCTGCGTAAAGGCTCCCCTGGGGAGTTCAGTTGTACCCAAAGGCTTCCTTTGGGGTCATATTTTGATGGGTGAAAGGGGCTCTGTACGTGATTTCCAGGGTCCTATTTTCAATTCCTCTCAGATTCCGGGTAGGGATATATTTAGGGTTGTTCAGAAAGAGCGAACACAGAGAGTCCAGTTGCATGTGGGGCTGCGTAAGGGCTCCCCTGGGGAGTTCAGTTGTTCCCAAAGGCTTCCTTTGGGGGCAATTTTGGATGGGTGAAAGGGGATTTTTATGCGTTTTCTGGGGTCCTATTTTAAATTCCTCTCAGATTCCGAGAAGGGATGTATTTAGGGTTGTTCAGAAAGAGCGAACACAGAGAGTCCAGTTGCATGTGGGGCTGCGTAAAGGCTCCCCTGGGGAGTTCAGTTGTACCCAAAGGCTTCCTTTGGTGGCAATTTTTGATGGGTGAAAGGGGCTTTGTATGCGTTTTCTGGGGTCCTATTTTCAATTCCTCTCAGATTCCGGTTAGGGATGTATTTAGGGTTGTTCAGAAAGAGCGAACACAGAGAGTCCAGTTGCATGTGGGGCTGCGTAAAGGCTCCCCTGGGGAGTTCAGTTGTACCCAAAGGCTTCCTTTGGGGGCAAGTTTTGATGGGTGAAAGGGGCTCTGAACACGTTTTCCAGGGTCCTATTTTAAATTCCTCTCACAATCCGGGAAGGGATGTATTTAGGGTTGTTCAGAAAGAGCGAACACAGAGAGTCCAGTTGCATGTGGGGCTGCGTAAAGGCTCCCCTGGGGAGTTCAGTTGTACCCAAAGGCTTCATTTGGGGGCAAGTTTTGATGGGCGAAAGGGGCTCTGTACGAGATTTCTGGGGTCATATTTACAATTCCTCTCAGATTCCGGTTAGGGATGTATTCAGGGTTGTTCAGAAAGAGCGAACACAGAGAGTCCAGTTGCATGTGGGGCTGCGTAAAGGCTCCCCTGGGGAGTTCAGTTGTACCCAAAGGCTTCCTTTGGGGGCAATTTTTGATGGGTGAAAGGGGCTCTGTACGTGATTTCTGGGATCATATTTACAATTCCTCTCAGATTCCGGTTAGGGATGTATTTAGGGTTGTTCAGAAAGAGCGAACACAGAGAGTCCAGTTGCATGTGGGGCTGCGTAAAGGCTCCCCTGGGGAGTTCAGTTGTACCCAAAGGCTTCCTTTGGGGGCAAGTTTTGATGGGTGAAAGGGGCTCTGAACACGTTTTCCAGGGTCCTATTTTAAATTCCTCTCACATTCCGGGAAGGGATGTATTTAGGGTTGTTCAGAAAGAGCGAACACAGAGAGTCCAGTTGCATGTGGGGCTGCGTAAAGGCTCCCCTGGGGAGTTCAGTTGTACCCAAAGGCTTCCTTTGGGGGCAAGTTTTGATGGGCGAAAGGGGCTCTGTACAAGATTTCTGGGGTCATATTTACAATTCCTCTCAGATTCCGGTTAGGGATGTATTTAGGGTTGTTCAGAAAGAGCGAACACAGAGAGTCCAGTTGCATGTGGGGCTGCGTAAAGGCTCCCCTGGGGAGTTCAGTTGTACCCAAAGGCTTCCTTTGGGGGCAATTTTTGATGGGTGAAAGGGGCTCTGTACGTGATTTCTGGGATCATATTTACAATTCCTCTCAGATTCCGGTTAGGGATGTATTTAGGGTTATTCAGAAAGAGCGAACACAGAGAGTCCAGTTGCATGTGGGGCTGCGTAAGGGCTCCCCTGGGGAGTTCAGTTGTTCCCAAAGGCTTCCTTTCAGGGCAAATTTTGATGGGTGAAAGGGGCTTTGTATGCGTTTTCTGGGGTCCTATTTTAAATTCCTCTCACATTCCGGTTAGGGATGTATTTAGGGTTGTTCAGAAAGAGCGAACACAGAGAGTCCAGTTGCATGTGGGGCTGCGTAAAGGCTCCCCTGGGGAGTTCAGTTGTACCCAAAGGCTTCCTTTGGGGTCATATTTTGATGGGTGAAAGGGGCTCTGTACGTGATTTCCAGGGTCCTATTTTCAATTCCTCTCAGATTCCGGGTAGGGATATATTTAGGGTTGTTCAGAAAGAGCGAACACAGAGAGTCCAGTTGCATGTATGGCTGCGTAAGGGCTCCCCTGGGGAGTTCAGTTGTTCCCAAAGGCTTCCTTTGGGGGCAATTTTGGATGGGTGAAAGGGGATTTTTATGCGTTTTCTGGGGTCCTATTTTAAATTCCTCTCAGATTCCGAGAAGGGATGTATTTAGGGTTGTTCAGAAAGAGCGAACACAGAGAGTCCAGTTGCATGTGGGGCTGCGTAAAGGCTCCCCTGGGGAGTTCAGTTGTACCCAAAGGCTTCCTTTGGTGGCAATTTTTGATGGGTGAAAGGGGCTTTGTATGCGTTTTCTGGGGTCCTATTTTAAATTCCTCTCAGATTCCGGTTAGGGATGTATTTAGGGTTGTTCAGAAAGAGCGAACACAGAGAGTCCAGTTGCATGTGGGGCTGCGTAAAGGCTCCCCTGGGGAGTTCAGTTGTACCCAAAGGATTCCTTTGGGGGCAATTTTTGATGGGTGAAAGGGGATCTGTACACGTTTTCCAGGGTCCTATTTTCAATTCCTCTCAGATTCCGGTTAGGGATGTATTTAGGGTTGTTCAGAAAGAGCGAACACAGAGAGTCCAGTTGCATGTGGGGCTGCGTAAAGGCTCCCCTGGGGAGTTCAGTTGTACCCAAAGGCTTCCTTTGGGGGAAGTTTTGATGGGTGAAAGGGGCTCTGAACACGTTTTCCAGGGTCCTATTTTAAATTCCTCTCACATTCCGGGAAGGGATGTATTTAGGGTTGTTCAGAAAGAGCGAACACAGAGAGTCCAGTTGCATGTGGGGCTGCGTAAAGGCTCCCCTGGGGAGTTCAGTTGTACCCAAAGGCTTCCTTTCAGGGAAATTTCTGATGGGTGAAAGCGGCTCTGTACGTGATTTCTGGGGTCATATTTACAATTCCTCTCAGATTCCGGTTAGGGATGTATTTAGGGTTGTTCAGAAAGAGCGAACACAGAGAGTCCAGTTGCATGTGGGGCTGCGTAAAGGCTCCCCTGGGGAGTTCAGTTGTACCCAAAGGCTTCCTTTCAGGGCAAGTTTTGATGGGTGAAAGGGGCTCTGTACATGATTTCTGGGATCATATTTACAATTCCTCTCAGATTCCGGTTAGGGATGTATTTAGGGTTGTTCAGAAAGAGCGAACACAGAGAGTCCAGTTGCATGTGGGGCTGCGTAAGGGCTCCCCTGGGGAGTTCAGTTGTTCCCAAAGGCTTCCTTTCAGGGCAAGTTTTGATGGGTGAAAGGGGCTTTGTATGCGTTTTCTGGGGTCCTATTTTAAATTCCTCTCACATTCCGGGAAGGGATGTATTTAGGGTTGTTCAGAAAGAGCGAACACAGAGAGTCCAGTTGCATGTGGGGCTGCGTAAAGGCTCCCCTGGGGAGTTCAGTTGTACCCAAAGGCTTCCTTTGGGGGCGATTTTTGATGGGTGAAAGGGGATTTGTATGCGTTTTCTGGTGTCCTATTTTAAATTCCTCTCACATTAAGGGAAGGGATGTATTTAAGGTTGTTCAGAAAGAGCGAACACAGAGAGTCCAGTTGCATGTGGGGCTGCGTAAAGGCTCCCCTGGGGAGTTCAGTTGTACCCAAAGGCTTCCTTTGGGGTCATATTTTGATGGGTGAAAGGGGCTTTGCATGCGTTTTCTGGGGTCCTATTTTAAATTCCTCTCACATTAAGGGAAGGGATGTATTTAGGGTTGTTCAGAAAGAGCGAACACAGAGAGTCCAGTTGCATGTGGGGCTGCGTAAGGGCTCCCCTGGGGAGATCAGTTGTTCCCAAAGGCTTCCTTTGGGGGCAATTTTTGATGGGTGAAAGGGGCTTTGTATGCGTTTTCTGGGGTACTATTTTAAATTCCTCTCAGATTCCGAGAAGGGATGTATTTAGGGTTGTTCAGAAAGAGCGAACACAGAGAGTCCAGTTGCATGTGGGGCTGCGTAAAGGCTCCCCTGGGGAGTTCAGTTGTACCCAAAGGCTTCCTTTGGGGGCAAGTTTTGATGGGTGAAAGGGGCTCTGTACACGTTTTCCAGGGTCTTATTTTAAATTCCTCTCACATTCCGGGAAGGGATGTATTTAAGGTTGTTCAGAAAGAGCGAACACAGAGAGTCCAGTTGCATGTGGGGCTGCGTAAAGGCTCCCCTGGGGAGTTCAGTTGTACCCAAAGGCTTCCTTTGGTGGCAATTTTTGATGGGCGAAAGGGGCTCTGTACGTGATTTCTGGGGTCCTATTTACAATTCCTCTCAGATTCCGGTTAGGGATGTATTTAGGGTTGTTCAGAAAGAGCGAACACAGAGAGTCCAGTTGCATGTGGGGCTGCGTAAAGGCTCCCCTGGGGAGTTCAGTTGTACCCAAAGGATTCCTTTGGGGGCAATTTTTGATGGGTGAAAGGGGATCTGTACACGTTTTCCAGGGTCCTATTTTCAATTCCTCTCAGATTCCGAGTAGGGATGTATTTAGGGTTGTTCAGAAAGAGCGAACACAGAGAGTCCAGTTGCATGTGGGGCTGCGTAAAGGCTCCCCTGGGGAGTTCAGTTGTACCCAAAGGCTTCCTTTGGGGGCAAGTTTTGATGGGTGAAAGGGGCTCTGAACACGTTTTCCAGGGTCCTATTTTAAATTCCTCTCACATTCCGGGAAGGGATGTATTTAGGGTTGTTCAGAAAGAGCGAACACAGAGAGTCCAGTTGCATGTGGGGCTGCGTAAAGGCTCCCCTGGGGAGTTCAGTTGTACCCAAAGGCTTCCTTTGGGGGCAAGTTTTGATGGGTGAAAGCGGCTCTGTACGAGATTTCTGGGGTCATATTTACAATTCCTCTCAGATTCCGGTTAGGGATGTATTTAGGGTTGTTCAGAAAGAGCGAACACAGAGAGTCCAGTTGCATGTGGGGCTGCGTAAAGGCTCCCCTGGGGAGTTCAGTTGTACCCAAAGGCTTCCTTTGGGGGCAATTTTTGATGGGTGAAAGGGGCTCTGTACGTGATTTCTGGGATCATATTTACAATTCCTCTCAGATTCCGGTTAGGGATGTATTTAGGGTTGTTCAGAAAGAGCGAACACAGAGAGTCCAGTTGCATGTGGGGCTGCGTAAGGGCTCCCCTGGGGAGTTCAGTTGTTCCCAAAGGCTTCCTTTCAGGGCAATTTTTGATGGGTGAAAGGGGCTTTGTATGCGTTTTCTGGTGTCCTCTTTTAAATTCCTCTCACATTCCGGTTAGGGATGTATTTAGGGTTGTTCAGAAAGAGCGAACACAGAGAGTCCAGTTGCATGTGGGGCTGCGTAAAGGCTCCCCTGGGGAGTTCAGTTGTACCCAAAGGCTTCCTTTGGGGTCATATTTTGATGGGTGAAAGGGGCTCTGTACGTGATTTCCAGGGTCCTATTTTCAATTCCTCTCAGATTCCGGGTAGGGATATATTTAGGATTGTTCAGAAAGAGCGAACACAGAGAGTCCAGTTGCATGTAGGGCTGCGTAAGGGCTCCCCTGGGGAGTTCAGTTGTTCCCAAAGGCTTCCTTTGGGGGCAATTTTGGATGGGTGAAAGGGGATTTTTATGCGTTTTCTGGGGTCCTATTTTAAATTCCTCTCAGATTCCGAGAAGGGATGTATTTAGGGTTGTTCAGAAAGAGCGAACACAGAGAGTCCAGTTGCATGTGGGGCTGCGTAAAGGCTCCCCTGGGGAGTTCAGTTGTACCCAAAGGCTTCCTTTGGTGGCAATTTTTGATGGGTGAAAGGGGCTTTGTATGCGTTTTCTGGGGTCCTATTTTAAATTCCTCTCACATTCCGGGAAGGGATGTATTTAGGGTTGTTCAGAAAGAGCGAACACAGAGAGTCCAGTTGCATGTGGGGCTGCGTAAAGGCTCCCCTGGGGAGTTCAGTTGTACCCAAAGGCTTCCTTTGGGGGCAAGTTTTGATGGGTGAAAGGGGCTCTGTACACGTTTTCCAGGGTCCTATTTTCAATTCCTCTCAGATTCCGGTTAGGGATGTATTTAGGGTTGTTCAGAAAGAGCGAACACAGAGAGTCCAGTTGCATGTGGGGCTGCGTAAAGGCTCCCCTGGGGAGTTCAGTTGTACCCAAAGGCTTCCTTTGGGGGCAAGTTTTGATGGGTGAAAGGGGCTCTGAACACGTTTTCCAGGGTCCTATTTTAAATTCCTCTCACATTCCGGGAAGGGATGTATTTAGGGTTGTTCAGAAAGAGCGAACACAGAGAGTCCAGTTGCATGTGGGGCTGCGTAAAGGCTCCCCTGGGGAGTTCAGTTGTACCCAAAGGCTTCCTTTGGGGGCAAGTTTTGATGGGCGAAAGGGGCTCTGTACGAGATTTCTGGGGTCATATTTACAATTCCTCTCAGATTCCGGTTAGGGATGTATTTAGGGTTGTTCAGAAAGAGCGAACACAGAGAGTCCAGTTGCATGTGGGGCTGCGTAAAGGCTCCCCTGGGGAGTTCAGTTGTACCCAAAGGCTTCCTTTGGGGGCAATTTTTGATGGGTGAAAGGGGCTCTGTACGTGATTTCTGGGATCATATTTACAATTCCTCTCAGATTCCGGTTAGGGATGTATTTAGCCTGTTCAGAAAGAGCGAACACAGAGAGTCCAGTTGCATGTGGGGCTGCGTAAGGGCTCCCCTGGGGAGTTCAGTTGTTCCCAAAGGCTTCCTTTGGGGGCAATTTTTGATGGGTGAAAGGGGCTCTGAACACGTTTTCTGGGGTCCTATTTTAAATTCCTCTCACATTCCGGTTAGGGATGTATTTAGGGTTGTTCAGAAAGAGCGAACACAGAGAGTCCAGTTGCATGTGGGGCTGCGTAAAGGCTCCCCTGGGGAGTTCAGTTGTACCCAAAGGCTTCCTTTGGGGGCAAGTTTTGATGGGTGAAAGGGGCTCTGAACACGTTTTCCAGGGTCCTATTTTAAATTCCTCTCACATTCCGGGAAGGGATGTATTTAGGGTTGTTCAGAAAGAGCGAACACAGAGAGTCCAGTTGCATGTGGGGCTGCGTAAAGGCTCCCCTGGGGAGTTCAGTTGTACCCAAAGGCTTCCTTTGGGGGCAAGTTTTGATGGGCGAAAGGGGCTCTGTACGAGATTTCTGGGGTCATATTTACAATTCCTCTCAGATTCCGGTTAGGGATGTATTTAGGGTTGTTCAGAAAGAGCGAACACAGAGAGTCCAGTTGCATGTGGGGCTGCGTAAAGGCTCCCCTGGGGAGTTCAGTTGTACCCAAAGGCTTCCTTTGGGGGCAATTTTTGATGGGTGAAAGGGGCTCTGTACGTGATTTCTGGGATCATATTTACAATTCCTCTCAGATTCCGGTTAGGGATGTATTTAGCCTGTTCAGAAAGAGCGAACACAGAGAGTCCAGTTGCATGTGGGGCTGCGTAAGGGCTCCCCTGGGGAGTTCAGTTGTTCCCAAAGGCTTCCTTTGGGGGCAATTTTTGATGGGTGAAAGGGGCTTTGTATGCGTTTTCTGGGGTCCTATTTTAAATTCCTCTCACATTCCGGTTAGGGATGTATTTAGGGTTGTTCAGAAAGAGCGAACACAGAGAGTCCAGTTGCATGTAGGGCTGCGTAAAGGCTCCCCTGGGGAGTTCAGTTGTACCCAAAGGCTTCCTTTGGGGTCATATTTAATGGGTGAAAGGGGCTCTGTACGTGATTTCCAGGGTCCTATTTTCAATTCCTCTCAGATTCCGGGTAGGGATATATTTAGGGTTGTTCAGAAAGAGCGAACACAGAGAGTCCAGTTGCATGTAGGGCTGCGTAAGGGCTCCCCTGGGGAGTTCAGTTGTTCCCAAAGGCTTCCTTTGGGGGCAATTTTGGATGGGTGAAAGGGGATTTTTATGCGTTTTCTGGGGTCCTATTTTAAATTCCTCTCAGATTCCGAGAAGGGATGTATTTAGGGTTGTTCAGAAAGAGCGAACACAGAGAGTCCAGTTGCATGTGGGGCTGCGTAAAGGCCCCCCTGGGGAGTTCAGTTGTACCCAAAGGCTTCCTTTGGTGGCAATTTTTGATGGGTGAAAGGGGATCTGTACACATTTTCCAGGGTCCTATTTTCAATTCCTCTCAGATTCCGGTTAGGGATGTATTTAGGGTTGTTCAGAAAGAGCGAACACAGAGAGTCCAGTTGCATGTGGGGCTGCGTAAAGGCTCCCCTGGGGAGTTCAGTTGTACCCAAAGGCTTCCTTTGGGGGCATGTTTTGATGGGTGAAAGGGGCTCTGAACACGTTTTCCAGGGTCCTATTTTAAATTCCTCTCACATTCCGGGAAGGGATGTATTTAGGGTTGTTCAGAAAGAGCGAACACAGAGAGTCCAGTTGCATGTGGGGCTGCGTAAAGGCTCCCCTGGGGAGTTCAGTTGTACCCAAAGGCTTCCTTTCAGGGAAATTTCTGATGGGTGAAAGCGGCTCTGTACGTGATTTCTGGGGTCATATTTACAATTCCTCTCAGATTCCGGTTAGGGATGTATTTAGGGTTGTTCAGAAAGAGCGAACACAGAGAGTCCAGTTGCATGTGGGGCTGCGTAAAGGCTCCCCTGGGGAGTTCAGTTGTACCCAAAGGATTCCTTTGGGGGCAATTTTTGATGGGTGAAAGGGGCTCTGTACACGTTTTCCAGGGTCCTATTTTCAATTCCTCTCAGATTCCGGTTAGGGATGTATTTAGGGTTGTTCAGAAAGAGCGAACACAGAGAGTCCAGTTGCATGTGGGGCTGCGTAAAGGCTCCCCTGGGGAGTTCAGTTGTACCCAAAGGCTTCCTTTCAGGGAAATTTTTGATGGGTGAAAGGGGCTCTGGACGTGATTTCTATGGTCCTATTTACAATTCCTCTCAGATTCCGGTTAGGGATGTATTTAGGGTTGTTCAGAAAGAGCGAACACAGAGAGTCCAGTTGCATGTGGGGCTGCGTAAAGGCTCCCCTGGGGAGTTCAGTTGTACCCAAAGGCTTCCTTTGGGGGCAATTTTTGATGGGTGAAAGGGGCTCTGTACATGATTTCTGGGATCATATTTACAATTCCTCTCAGATTCCGGTTAGGGATGTATTTAGGGTTGTTCAGAAAGAGCGAACACAGAGAGTCCAGTTGCATGTGGGGCTGCGTAAGGGCTCCCCTGGGGAGTTCAGTTGTTCCCAAAGGCTTCCTTTCAGGGCAATTTTTGATGGGTGAAAGGGGCTTTGTATGCGTTTTCTGGGGTCCTATTTTAAATTCCTCTCACATTCCGGGAAGGGATGTATTTAGGGTTGTTCAGAAAGAGCGAACACAGAGAGTCCAGTTGCATGTGGGGCTGCGTAAAGGCTCCCCTGGGGAGTTCAGTTGTACCCAAAGGCTTCCTTTGGGGGCGATTTTTGATGGGTGAAAGGGGATTTGTATGCGTTTTCTGGTGTCCTATTTTAAATTCCTCTCACATTAAGGGAAGGGATGTATTTAAGGTTGTTCAGAAAGAGCGAACACAGAGAGTCCAGTTGCATGTGGGGCTGCGTAAAGGCTCCCCTGGGGAGTTCAGTTGTACCCAAAGGCTTCCTTTGGGGTCATATTTTGATGGGTGAAAGGGGCTCTGTACACGTTTTCCAGGGTCCTATTTTCAATTCCTCTCAGATTCCGGGTAGGGATATATTTAGGGTTGTTCAGAAAGAGCGAACACAGAGAGTCCAGTTGCATGTGGGGCTGCGTAAGGGCTCCCCTGGGGAGTTCAGTTGTTCCCAAAGGCTTCCTTTGGGGGAAATTTTTGATGAAGAAAGGGGATTTTTATGCGTTTTCTGGGGTCCTATTTTAAATTCCTCTCAGATTCCGAGAAGGGATGTATTTAGGGTTGTTCAGAAAGAGCGAACACAGAGAGTCCAGTTGCATGTGGGGCTGCGTAAAGGCTCCCCTGGGGAGTTCAGTTGTACCCAAAGGCTTCCTTTGGTGGCAATATTTGATGGGTGAAAGGGGCTTTGCATGCGTTTTCTGGGGTCCTATTTTAAATTCCTCTCACATTAAGGGAAGGGATGTATTTAGGGTTGTTCAGAAAGAGCGAACACAGAGAGTCCAGTTGCATGTGGGGCTGCGTAAGGGCTCCCCTGGGGAGTTCAGTTGTTCCCAAAGGCTTCCTTTGGGGGCAATTTTTGATGGGTGAAAGGGGCTTTGTATGCGTTTTCTGGGGTCCTATTTTAAATTCCTCTCAGATTCCGAGAAGGGATGTATTTAGGGTTGTTCAGAAAGAGCGAACACAGAGAGTCCAGTTGCATGTGGGGCTGCGTAAAGGCTCCCCTGGGGAGTTCAGTTGTACCCAAAGGCTTCCTTTCAGGGAAATTTTTGATGGGTGAAAGGGGCTCTGTACGTGATTTCTGGGGTCATATTTACAATTCCTCTCAGATTCCGGTTAGGGATGTATTTAGGGTTGTTCAGAAAGAGCGAACACAGAGAGTCCAGTTGCATGTGGGGCTGCGTAAAGGCTCCCCTGGGGAGTTCAGTTGTACGCAAAGGCTTCCTTTGGGGGCAAGTTTTGATGGGTGAAAGCGGCTCTGTACGAGATTTCTGGGGTCATATTTACAATTCCTCTCAGATTCCGGTTAGGGATGTATTTAGGGTTGTTCAGAAAGAGCGAACACAGAGAGTCCAGTTGCATGTGGGGCTGCGTAAAGGCTCCCCTGGGGAGTTCAGTTGTTCCCAAAGGCTTCCTTTCAGGGCAATTTTTGATGGGTGAAAGGGGCTTTGTATGCGTTTTCTGGGGTCCTATTTTAAATTCCTCTCACATTCCGGTTAGGGATGTATTTAGGGTTGTTCAGAAAGAGGGAACACAGAGAGTCCAGTTGCATGTGGGGCTGCGTAAAGGCTCCCCTGGGGAGTTCAGTTGTACCCAAAGGCTTCCTTTGGGGTCATATTTTGATGGGTGAAAGGGGCTCTGTACGTGATTTCCAGGGTCCTATTTTCAATTCCTCTCAGATTCCGGGTAGGGATATATTTAGGGTTGTTCAGAAAGAGCGAACACAGAGAGTCCAGTTGCATGTAGGGCTGCGTAAGGGCTCCCCTGGGGAGTTCAGTTGTTCCCAAAGGCTTCCTTTGGGGGCAATTTTGGATGGGTGAAAGGGGATTTTTATGCGTTTTCTGGGGTCCTATTTTAAATTCCTCTCAGATTCCGAGAAGGGATGTATTTAGGGTTGTTCAGAAAGAGCGAACACAGAGAGTCCAGTTGCATGTGGGGCTGCGTAAAGGCTCCCCTGGGGAGTTCAGTTGTACCCAAAGGCTTCCTTTGGTGGCAATTTTTGATGGGTGAAAGGGGCTTTGTATGCGTTTTCTGGGGTCCTATTTTAAATTCCTCTCACATTCCGGGAAGGGATGTATTTAGGGTTGTTCAGAAAGAGCGAACACAGAGAGTCCAGTTGCATGTGGGGCTGCGTAAAGGCTCCCCTGGGGAGTTCAGTTGTACCCAAAGGCTTCCTTTGGGGGCAAGTTTTGATGGGTGAAAGGGGCTCTGTACACGTTTTCCAGGGTCCTATTTTCAATTCCTCTCAGATTCCGGTTAGGGATGTATTTAGGGTTGTTCAGAAAGAGCGAACACAGAGAGTCCAGTTGCATGTGGGGCTGCGTAAAGGCTCCCCTGGGGAGTTCAGTTGTACCCAAAGGCTTCCTTTGGGGGCAAGTTTTGATGGGTGAAAGGGGCTCTGAACACGTTTTCCAGGGTCCTATTTTAAATTCCTCTCACATTTTGGGAAGGGATGTATTTAGGGTTGTTCAGAAAGAGCGAACACAGAGAGTCCAGTTGCATGTGGGGCTGCGTAAAGGCTCCCCTGGGGAGTTCAGTTGTACCCAAAGGCTTCCTTTGGGGGCAAGTTTTGATGGGCGAAAGGGGCTCTGTACGAGATTTCTGGGGTCATATTTACAATTCCTCTCAGATTCCGGTTAGGGATGTATTTAGGGTTGTTCAGAAAGAGCGAACACAGAGAGTCCAGTTGCATGTGGGGCTGCGTAAGGGCTCCCCTGGGGAGTTCAGTTGTTCCCAAAGGCTTCCTTTGGGGGCAATTTTTGATGGGTGAAAGGGGCTTTGTATGCATTTTCTGGGGTCCTATTTTAAATTCCTCTCACATTCCGGTTAGGGATGTATTTAGGGTTGTTCAGAAAGAGCGAACACAGAGAGTCCAGTTGCATGTGGGGCTGCGTAAAGGCTCCCCTGGGGAGTTCAGTTGTACCCAAAGGCTTCCTTTGGGGGCAAGTTTTGATGGGTGAAAGGGGCTCTGAACACGTTTTCCAGGGTCCTATTTTAAATTCCTCTCACATTCCGGGAAGGGATGTATTTAGGGTTGTTCAGAAAGAGCGAACACAGAGAGTCCAGTTGCATGTGGGGCTGCGTAAAGGCTCCCCTGGGGAGTTCAGTTGTACCCAAAGGCTTCCTTTGGGGGCAAGTTTTGATGGGCGAAAGGGGCTCTGTACGTGATTTCTGGGATCATATTTACAATTCCTCTCAGATTCCGGTTAGGGATGTATTTAGGGTTGTTCAGAAAGAGCGAACACAGAGAGTCCAGTTGCATGTGGGGCTGCGTAAGGGCTCCCCTGGGGAGTTCAGTTGTTCCCAAAGGCTTCCTTTCAGGGCAATTTTTGATGGGTGAAAGGGGCTTTGTATGCGTTTTCTGGGGTCCTATTTTAAATTCCTCTCACATTCCGGTTAGGGATGTATTTAGGGTTGTTCAGAAAGAGCGAACACAGAGAGTCCAGTTGCATGTAGACTGCGTAAAGGCTCCCCTGGGGAGTTCAGTTGTACCCAAAGGCTTCCTTTGGGGTCATATTTAGATGGGTGAAAGGGGCTCTGTACGTGATTTCCAGGGTCCTATTTTCAATTCCTCTCAGATTCCGGGTAGGGATATATTTAGGGTTGTTCAGAAAGAGCGAACACAGAGAGTCCAGTTGCATGTAGGGCTGCGTAAGGGCTCCCCTGGGGAGTTCAGTTGTTCCCAAAGGCTTCCTTTGGGGGCAATTTTGGATGGGTGAAAGGGGATTTTTATGCGTTTTCTGGGGTCCTATTTTAAATTCCTCTCAGATTCCGAGAAGGGATGTATTTAGGGTTGTTCAGAAAGAGCGAACACAGAGAGTCCAGTTGCATGTGGGGCTGCGTAAAGGCTCCCCTGGGGAGTTCAGTTGTACCCAAAGGCTTCCTTTGGTGGCAATTTTTGATGGGTGAAAGGGGCTTTGTATGCGTTTTCTGGGGTCCTATTTTAAATTCCTCTCAGATTCCGGTTAGGGATGTATTTAGGGTTGTTCAGAAAGAGCGAACACAGAGAGTCCAGTTGCATGTGGGGCTGCGTAAAGGCTCCCCTGGGGAGTTCAGTTGTACCCAAAGGATTCCTTTGGGGGCAATTTTTGATGGGTGAAAGGGGATCTGTACACGTTTTCCAGGGTCCTATTTTCAATTCCTCTCAGATTCCGGTTAGGGATGTATTTAGGGTTGTTCAGAAAGAGCGAACACAGAGAGTCCAGTTGCATGTGGGGCTGCGTAAAGGCTCCCCTGGGGAGTTCAGTTGTACCCAAAGGCTTCCTTTGGGGGCAAGTTTTGATGGGTGAAAGGGGCTCTGAACACGTTTTCCAGGGTCCTATTTTAAATTCCTCTCACATTCCGGGAAGGGATGTATTTAGGGTTGTTCAGAAAGAGCGAACACAGAGAGTCCAGTTGCATGTGGGGCTGCGTAAAGGCTCCCCTGGGGAGTTCAGTTGTACCCAAAGGCTTCCTTTCAGGGAAATTTCTGATGGGTGAAAGCGGCTCTGTACGTGATTTCTGGGGTCATATTTACAATTCCTCTCAGATTCCGGTTAGGGATGTATTTAGGGTTGTTCAGAAAGAGCGAACACAGAGAGTCCAGTTGCATGTGGGGCTGCGTAAAGGCTCCCCTGGGGAGTTCAGTTGTACCCAAAGGCTTCCTTTCAGGGCAATTTTTGATGGGTGAAAGGGGCTCTGTACACGTTTTCCAGGGTCCTATTTTAAATTCCTCTCACATTCCGGGAAGGGATGTATTTAGGGTTGTTCAGAAAGAGCGAACACAGAGAGTCCAGTTGCATGTGGGGCTGCGTAAAGGCTCCCCTGGGGAGTTCAGTTGTACCCAAAGGCTTCCTTTCAGGGAAATTTCTGATGGGTGAAAGCGGCTCTGTACGTGATTTCTGGGGTCATATTTACAATTCCTCTCAGATTCCGGTTAGGGATGTATTTAGGGTTGTTCAGAAAGAGCGAACACAGAGAGTCCAGTTGCATGTGGGGCTGCGTAAAGGCTCCCCTGGGGAGTTCAGTTGTACCCAAAGGATTCCTTTGGGGGCAATTTTTGATGGGTGAAAGGGGCTCTGTACACGTTTTCCAGGGTCCTATTTTCAATTCCTCTCAGATTCCGGTTAGGGATGTATTTAGGGTTGTTCAGAAAGAGCGAACACAGAGAGTCCAGTTGCATGTGGGGCTGCGTAAAGGCTCCCCTGGGGAGTTCAGTTGTACCCAAAGGCTTCCTTTCAGGGAAATTTTTGATGGGTGAAAGGGGCTCTGGACGTGATTTCTATGGTCCTATTTACAATTCCTCTCAGATTCCGGTTAGGGATGTATTTAGGGTTGTTCAGAAAGAGCGAACACAGAGAGTCCAGTTGCATGTGGGGCTGCGTAAAGGCTCCCCTGGGGAGTTCAGTTGTACCCAAAGGCTTCCTTTGGGGGCAATTTTTGATGGGTGAAAGGGGCTCTGTACATGATTTCTGGGATCATATTTACAATTCCTCTCAGATTCCGGTTAGGGATGTATTTAGGGTTGTTCAGAAAGAGCGAACACAGAGAGTCCAGTTGCATGTGGGGCTGCGTAAGGGCTCCCCTGGGGAGTTCAGTTGTTCCCAAAGGCTTCCTTTCAGGGCAATTTTTGATGGGTGAAAGGGGCTTTGTATGCGTTTTCTGGGGTCCTATTTTAAATTCCTCTCACATTCCGGGAAGGGATGTATTTAGGGTTGTTCAGAAAGAGCGAACACAGAGAGTCCAGTTGCATGTGGGGCTGCGTAAAGGCTCCCCTGGGGAGTTCAGTTGTACCCAAAGGCTTCCTTTGGGGGCGATTTTTGATGGGTGAAAGGGGATTTGTATGCGTTTTCTGGTGTCCTATTTTAAATTCCTCTCACATTAAGGGAAGGGATGTATTTAAGGTTGTTCAGAAAGAGCGAACACAGAGAGTCCAGTTGCATGTGGGGCTGCGTAAAGGCTCCCCTGGGGAGTTCAGTTGTACCCAAAGGCTTCCTTTGGGGTCATATTTTGATGGGTGAAAGGGGCTCTGTACACGTTTTCCAGGGTCCTATTTTCAATTCCTCTCAGATTCCGGGTAGGGATATATTTAGGGTTGTTCAGAAAGAGCGAACACAGAGAGTCCAGTTGCATGTGGGGCTGCGTAAGGGCTCCCCTGGGGAGTTCAGTTGTTCCCAAAGGCTTCCTTTGGGGGCAATTTTTGATGGGTGAAAGGGGCTTTGTATGCGTTTTCTGGGGTCCTATTTACAATTCCTCTCAGATTCCGAGAAGGGATGTATTTAGGGTTGTTCAGAAAGAGCGAACACAGAGAGTCCAGTTGCATGTGGGGCTGCGTAAAGGCTCCCCTGGGGAGTTCAGTTGTACCCAAAGGCTTCCTTTGGGGGCAAGTTTTGATGGGTGAAAGGGGCTCTGTACACGTTTTCCAGGGTCTTATTTTAAATTCCTCTCACATTCCGGGAAGGGATGTATTTAGGGTTGTTCAGAAAGAGCGAACACAGAGAGTCCAGTTGCATGTGGGGCTGCGTAAAGGCTCCCCTGGGGAGTTCAGTTGTACCCAAAGGCTTCCTTTCAGGGAAATTTTTGATGGGTGAAAGCGGCTCTGTACGTGATTTCTGGGGTCATATTTACAATTCCACTCAGATTCCGGTTAGGCATGTATTTAAGGTTGTTCAGAAAGAGCGAACACAGAGAGTCCAGTTGCATGTGGGGCTGCGTAAAGGCTCCCCTGGGGAGTTCAGTTGTACCCAAAGGCTTCCTTTGGGGTCATATTTTGATGGGTGAAAGGGGCTCCGTACACGTTTTCCAGGATCCTATTTACAATTCCTCTCACATTCCGGGAAGGGATATATTTAGGGTTGTTCAGAAAGAGCGAACACAGAGAGTCCAGTTGCATGTGGGGCTGCGTAAGGGCTCCCCTGGGGAGTTCAGTTGTTCCCAAAGGCTTCCTTTGGGGGCAATTTTTGAT
Organism: Mergus octosetaceus; assembly: GCA_036873955.1. Classification (NCBI taxonomy): domain Eukaryota; kingdom Metazoa; phylum Chordata; class Aves; order Anseriformes; family Anatidae; genus Mergus; species Mergus octosetaceus. Next base: position 7,294,247 of record CM072317.1, read on the forward strand.
GGGTGAAAGGGGCTTTGTATGCGTTTTCTGGGGTCCTATTTTAAATTCCTCTCACATTCCGGGAAGGGATGTATTTAGGGTTGTTCAGAAAGAGCGAACACAGAGAGTCCAGTTGCATGTGGGGCTGCGTAAAGGCTCCCCTGGGGAGTTCAGTTGTACCCAAAGGCTTCCTTTGGGGGCGATTTTTGATGGGTGAAAGGGGATTTGTATGCGTTTTCTGGTGTCCTATTTTAAATTCCTCTCACATTAAGGGAAGGGATGTATTTAAGGTTGTTCAGAAAGAGCGAACACAGAGAGTCCAGTTGCATGTGGGGCTGCGTAAAGGCTCCCCTGGGGAGTTCAGTTGTACCCAAAGGCTTCCTTTCAGGGCAATTTTTGATGGGTGAAAGGGGCTCTATACGTGATTTCTAGGGTCATATTTACAATTCCTCTCAGATTCCGGTTAGGGATGTATTTAGGGTTGTTCAGAAAGAGCGAACACAGAGAGTCCAGTTGCATGTGGGTCTGCGTAAAGGCTCCCCTGGGGAGTTCAGAAAGAGCGAACACAGAGAGTCCAGTTGCATGTGGGGCTTTGTAAAGGCTCCCCTGGGGAGTTCAGTTGTACCCAAAGGCTTTCTTTGGGGGCAATTTTTGATGGGTGAAAGGGGTTTGTATGCGTTTTCTGGGGTCCTATTTTAAATTCCTCTCACATTCCGGGAAGGGATGTATTTAGGGTTGTTCAGAAAGAGAGAACACAGAGAGTCCAGTTGCATGTGGGGCTGCGTAAAGGCTCCCCTGGGGAGTTCAGTTGTACCCAAAGGCTTCGTTTCAGGGAAATTTTTGATGGGTGAAAGGGGCTCTGTAAGTGATTTCTGGGGTCATATTTACAATTACTCTCAGATTCCGGTTAGGGATGTATTTAGGCTTGTTCAGAAAGAGCGAACACAGAGAGTCCAGTTGCATGTGGGGCTGCGCAGAGGATCCCCGGGGGAGTTCAGATGTACCCAAAGGCTTAAATTCAGGACAATTTTTGATGGGTGAAAGGGGCTTTGTATGCGTTTTCTGGGGTCCTATTTACAATTCCTCTCACATTCCGGGAAGGGATGTATTTAGGGTTGTTCAGAAAGAGCGAACACAGAGAGTCCAGTTGCATGTGGGGCTGCGTAAATTATCCCCTGGGGAGTTCAGTTGTACCCAAAGGCTTCCTTTCAGGGTAATTTTTGATGGGTGAAAGGGGCTCTGTACACGTTTTCCAGGGTCCTATTTTCAATTCCTCTCAGATTCCGGTTAGGGATGTATTTAGGGTTGTTCAGAAAGAGCGAACACAGAGAGTCCAGTTGCATGTGGGGCTGGTAAAGGCTCCCCTGGGGAGTTCAGTTGTTCCCAACGGCTTCCTTTGAGGGCGATATTTGATGGGTGAAAAGGTCTTTGTATGCGGTTTCTGGTGTCCTATTTTAAATTCCTCTCACATTCCGGGAAGGTATGTATTTAGGGTTGTTCAGAAAGAGCGAACACAGAGAGTCCAGTTGCATGTGGGGCTGCGTAAAGGCTCCCCTGGGGAGTTCAGTTGTACCCAAAGGCTTCCTTTCAGGGTAATTTTTGATGGGTGAAAGGGGCTCTGTAAGTGATTTCTGGGGTCATATTTACAATTACTCTCAGATTCCGGTTAGGGATGTATTTAGGCTTGTTCAGAAAGAGCGAACACAGAGAGTCCAGTTGCATGTGGGGCTGCGCAGAGGATCCCCGGGGGAGTTCAGATGTACCCAAAGGCTTAAATTCAGGACAATTTTTGATGGGTGAAAGGGGCTTTGTATGCGTTTTCTGGGGTCCTATTTACAATTCCTCTCACATTCCGGGAAGGGATGTATTTAGGGTTGTTCAGAAAGAGCGAACACAGAGAGTCCAGTTGCATGTGGGGCTGCGTAAATTATCCCCTGGGGAGTTCAGTTGTACCCAAAGGCTTCCTTTCAGGGTAATTTTTGATGGGTGAAAGGGGCTCTGTACACGTTTTCCAGGGTCCTATTTTCAATTCCTCTCAGATTCCGGTTAGGGATGTATTTAGGGTTGTTCAGAAAGAGCGAACACAGAGAGTCCAGTTGCATGTGGGGCTGCGTAAAGGCTCCCCTGGGGAGTTCAGTTGTACCCAAAGGCTTCCTTTGGGGGCAATTTTTGATGGGTGAAAGGGGCTCTGTACGCGATTTCTGGGGTCCTATTTTAAATTCCTCTCACATTCCGAGAAGGGATGTATTTAGGGTTGTTCAGAAAGAGCGAACACAGAGAGTCCAGTTGCATGTGGGGCTGCGTAAAGGCTCTCCGGGGGAGTTCAGTTGTACCCAAAGGCTTCCTTTCAGGGTAATTTTTGATGGGTGAAAGGGGCTCTGTACGTGATTTCTGGGATCATATTTTCAATTCCTCTCAGATTCCGGTTAGGCTGGTATTTAGGGTTGTTCAGAAAGAGCGAACACAGAGAGTCCAGTTGCATGTGGGGCTGCGTAAAGGCTCCCCTGGGGAGTTCAGTTGTACCCACAGGCTTCCTTTCAGGGCAATTTTTGATGGGTGAAAGGGGCTCTGTACGTGATTTCTGGGATCATATTTTGAATTCCTCTCACATTCCGGGAAGGGATGTATTTAGGCTTGTTCAGAAAGAGCGAACACAGAGAGTCCAGTTGCATGTGGGTCTGCGTAAAGGCTCCCCTGGGGAGTTCAGAAAGAGAGAACACAGAGAGTCCAGTTGCATGTGGGGCTGCGTAAAGGCTCCCCTGGGGAGTTCAGTTGTACCCAAAGGCTTCCTTTCAGGGAAATTTTTGATGGGTGAAAGGGGCTCTGTACGTGATTTCTGGGGTCATATTTACAATTACTCTCAGATTCCGGTTAGGGATGTATTTAGGCTTGTTCAGAAAGAGCGAACACAGAGAGTCCAGTTGCATGTGGGGCTGCGCAGAGGATCCCCGGGGGAGTTCAGATGTATCCAAAGGCTTAAATTCAGGACAATTTTTGATGGGTGAAAGGGGCTTTGTATGCGTTTTCTGGGGTCCTATTTACAATTCCTCTCACATTCCGGGAAGGGATGTATTTAGGGTTGTTCAGAAAGAGCGAACACAGAGAGTCCAGTTGCATGTGGGGCTGCGTAAATTATCCCCTGGGGAGTTCAGTTGTACCCAAAGGCTTCCTTTCAGGGTAATTTTTGATGGGTGAAAGGGGCTCTGTACACGTTTTCCAGGGTCCTATTTTCAATTCCTCTCAGATTCCGGTTAGGGATGTATTTAGGGTTGTTCAGAAAGAGCGAACACAGAGAGTCCAGTTGCATGTGGGGCTGGTAAAGGCTCCCCTGGGGAGTTCAGTTGTTCCCAACGGCTTCCTTTGAGGGCGATATTTGATGGGTGAAAAGGTCTTTGTATGCGGTTTCTGGTGTCCTATTTTAAATTCCTCTCACATTCCGGGAAGGTATGTATTTAGGGTTGTTCAGAAAGAGCGAACACAGAGAGTCCAGTTGCATGTGGGGCTGCGTAAAGGCTCCCCTGGGGAGTTCAGTTGTACCCAAAGGCTTCCTTTCAGGGTAATTTTTGATGGGTGAAAGGGGCTCTGTACGTGATTTCTGGGATCATATTTTCAATTCCTCTCAGATTCCGGTTATGGATGTATTTAGGGTTGTTCAGAAAGAGCGAACACAGAGAGTCCAGTTGCATGTGGGGCTGCGTAAAGGCTCCCCTGGGGAGTTCAGTTGTACCCACAGGCTTCCTTTCAGGGCAGTTTTTGATGGGTGAAAGGGGCTCTGTACGTGATTTCTGGGATCATATTTTGAATTCCTCTCACATTCCGGGAAGGGATGTATTTAGGCTTGTTCAGAAAGAGCGAACACAGAGAGTCCAGTTGCATGTGGGGCTGCGTAAAGGCTCCCCTGGGGAGTTCAGTTGTACCCAAAGGCTTCCTTTCAGGGAAACTTTTGATGGGTGAAAGGGGCTTGTACGTGATTTCTGGGGTCCTAGTTACAATTCCTCTCAGATTCCGGTTAGGGATGTATTTAGGGTTGTTCAGAAAGAGAGAACACAGAGAGTCCAGTTGCATGTGGGGCTGCGTAAAGGCTCCCCTGGGGAGTTCAGTTGTACCCAAAGGCTTCCTTTCAGGGCAATTTTTGATGGGTGAAAGGGGCTCTGTACGTGATTTCTGGGGTCATATTTTCAATTCCTCTCAGATTCCGGTTAGGGATGTATTTAGGCTTGTTCTGAAAGAGCGAACACAGAGAGTCCAGTTGCATGTGGGGCTGCGTAAAGGCTCCCCTGGGGAGTTCAGTTGTACCCAAAGGCTTCCTTTCAGGGAAATTTTTGATGGGTGAAAGCGGCTCTGTACCTGATTTCTGGGGTCCTAGTTACAATTCCTCTCAGATTCCGGTTAGGGATGTATTTAGGGTTGTTCAGAAAGAGCGAACACAGAGAGTCCAGTTGCATGTGGGGCTGCGTAAAGGCTCCCCTGGGGAGTTCAGTTGTACCCAAAGGCTTCCTTTGGGGGCAATTTTTGATGGGTGAAAGGGGCTCTGTACGCGATTTCTGTGGTCCTATTTTAAATTCCTCTCACATTCCGAGAAGGGATGTATTTAGGGTTGTTCAGAAAGAGCGAACACAGAGAGTCCAGTTGCATGTGGGGCTGCGTAAAGGCTCTCCGGGGGAGTTCAGTTGTACCCAAAGGCTTCCTTTCAGGGTAATTTTTGATGGGTGAAAGGGGCTCTGTACGTGATTTCTGGGATCATATTTTCAATTCCTCTCAGATTCCGGTTAGGCTGGTATTTAGGGTTGTTCAGAAAGAGCGAACACAGAGAGTCCAGTTGCATGTGGGGCTGCGTAAAGGCTCCAATGGGGAGTTCAGTTGTACCCAAAGGCTTCCTTTGGGGGCAATTTTTGACGGGTGAAAGGGGCTCTGTACACGTTTTCCAGGGTCCTATTTTCAATTCCTCTAAGAATCCAGGTAGGGATGTATTTAGGGTTGTTCAGAAAGAGCGAACACAGAGAGTCCAGTTGCATGTGGGGCTGCGTAAAGGCTCCCCTGGGGAGTTCAGTTGTACCCAAAGGCTTTCTTTCAGGGCAATTTTTGATGGGTGAAAGGGGCTCTGTACACGTTTTCCCGGGTCCTATTTTCAATTCCTCTCACATTCCGAGAAGGGATGTATTTAGGGTTGTTCAGAAAGAGCGAACACAGAGAGTCCAGTTGCATGTGGGGCTGCGTAAAGGCTCCCCTGGGGAGTTCAGTTGTACCCAAAGGCTTCCTTTGGTGGCAATTTTTGATGGGTGAAAGGGGCTTTGTATGCGTTTTCTGGGGTCCTATTTTAAATTCCTCTCACATTCCGGGAAGGGATGTATTTAGGGTTGTTCAGAAAGAGCGAACACAGAGAGTCCAGTTGCATGTGGGGCTGCGTAAAGGCTCCCCTGGGGAGTTCAGTTGTACCCAAAGGCTTCCTTTGGGGGCGATTTTTGATGGGTGAAAGGGGCTTTGCATGCGTTTTCTGGGGTCCTATTTTAAATTCCTCTCACATTCCGAGAAGGGATGTATTTAGGGTTGTTCAGAAAGAGCGAACACAGAGATTCCAGTTGCATGTGGGGCTGCGTAAAGGCTCCCCTGGGGAGTTCACTTGTACCCAAAGGCTTCCTTTGGGGGCGATTTTTCATGGGTGAAAGGGGCTTTGTATGCGTTTTCTGGTGTCCTATTTTTAATTCCTCTCACATTAAGGGAAGGGATGTATTTAGGGTTGTTCAGAAAGAGCGAACACAGAGAGTCCAGTTGCATGTGGGGCTGCGTAAAGGCTCCCCTGGGGAGTTCAGTTGTACCCAAAGGCTTCCTTTCAGGGAAATTTTTGATGGGTGAAAGCGGCTCTGTACCTGATTTCTGGGGTCCTAGTTACAATTCCTCTCAGATTCCGTTTAGGGATGTATTTAGGGTTGTTCAGAAAGAGCGAACACAGAGAGTCCAGTTGCATGTGGGGCTGCGTAAAGGCTCCCCTGGGGAGTTCAGTTGTACCCAAAGGCTTCCTTTGGGGGCAATTTTTGATGGGTGAAAGGGGCTCTGTACGCGATTTCTGGGGTCCTATTTTAAATTCCTCTCACATTCCGGGAAGGGATGTATTTAGGGTTGTTCAGAAAGAGCGAACACAGAGAGTCCAGTTGCATGTGGGGCTGCGTAAAGGCTCCCCGGGGGAGTTCAGTTGTACCCAAAGGCTTCCTTTCAGGGTAACTTTTGATGGGTGAAAGGGGCTCTGTACGTGATTTCTGGGATCATATTTTCAATTCCTCTCAGATTCCGGTTAGGCTGGTATTTAGGGTTGTTCAGAAAGAGCGAACACAGAGAGTCCAGTTGCATGTGGGGCTGCGTAAAGGCTCCCCTGGGGAGTTCAGTTGTACCCAAAGGCTTCCTTTGGGGGCAATTTTTGACGGGTGAAAGGGGCTCTGTACACGTTTTCCAGGGTCCTATTTTCAATTCCTCTAAGAATCCAGGTAGGGATGTATTTAGGGTTGTTCAGAAAGAGCGAACACAGAGAGTCCAGTTGCATGTGGGGCTGCGTAAAGGCTCCCCTGGGGAGTTCAGTTGTACCCAAAGGCTTCCTTTGGGGGCGATTTTTGATGGGTGAAAGGGGCTTTGCATGCCTTTTCTGGGGTCCTATTTTAAATTCCTCTCACATTCCGAGAAGGGATGTATTTAGGGTTGTTCAGAAAGAGCGAACACAGAGAGTCCAGTTGCATGTGGGGCTGCGTAAAGGCTCCCCTGGGGAGTTCAGTTGTACCCAAAGGCTTCCTTTGGGGGCAATTTTTGATGGGTGAAAGGGGCTCTGTACGCGATTTCTGGGGTCCTATTTTAAATTCCTCTCACATTCCGAGAAGGGATGTATTTAGGGTTGTTCAGAAAGAGCGAACACAGAGAGTCCAGTTGCATGTGGGGCTGCGTAAAGGCTCCCCTGGGGAGTTCAGTTGTACCCAAAGGCTTCCTTTCAGGGTAATTTTTGATGGGTGAAAGGGGCTCTGTACGTGATTTCTGGGATCATATTTTCAATTCCTCTCAGATTCCGGTTAGGCTGGTATTTAGGGTTGTTCAGAAAGAGCGAACACAGAGATTCCAGTTGCATGTGGGGCTGCGTAAAGGCTCCCCTGGGGAGTTCAGTTGTACCCAAAGGCTTCCTTTGGGGGCAATTTTTGACGGGTGAAAGGGGCTCTGTACACGTTTTCCAGGGTCCTATTTTCAATTCCTCTAAGAATCCAGGTAGGGATGTATTTAGGGTTGTTCAGAAAGAGCGAACACAGAGAGTCCAGTTGCATGTGGGGCTGCGTAAAGGCTCCCCTGGGGAGTTCAGTTGTACCCAAAGGCTTCCTTTGGGGGCGATTTTTGATGGGTGAAAGGGGCTTTGCATGCCTTTTCTGGGGTCCTATTTTAAATTCCTCTCACATTCCGAGAAGGGATGTATTTAGGGTTGTTCAGAAAGAGCGAACACAGAGAGTCCAGTTGCATGTGGGGCTGCGTAAAGGCTCCCCTGGGGAGTTCAGTTGTACCCAAAGGCTTCCTTTGGGGGCAATTTTTGATGGGTGAAAGGGGCTCTGTACGCGATTTCTGGGGTCCTATTTTAAATTCCTCTCACATTCCGAGAAGGGATGTATTTAGGGTTGTTCAGAAAGAGCGAACACAGAGAGTCCAGTTGCATGTGGGGCTGCGTAAAGGCTCCCCTGGGGAGTTCAGTTGTACCCAAAGGCTTCCTTTCAGGGTAATTTTTGATGGGTGAAAGGGGCTCTGTACGTGATTTCTGGGATCATATTTTCAATTCCTCTCAGATTCCGGTTAGGCTGGTATTTAGGGTTGTTCAGAAAGAGCGAACACAGAGATTCCAGTTGCATGTGGGGCTGCGTAAAGGCTCCCCTGGGGAGTTCAGTTGTACCCAAAGGCTTCCTTTGGGGGCGATTTTTCATGGGTGAAAGGGGCTTTGTATGCGTTTTCTGGTGTCCTATTTTTAATTCCTCTCACATTAAGGGAAGGGATGTATTTAGGGTTGTTCAGAAAGAGCGAACACAGAGAGTCCAGTTGCATGTGGGGCTGCGTAAAGGCTCCCCTGGGGAGTTCAGTTGTACCCAAAGGCTTCCTTTCAGGGAAATTTTTGATGGGTGAAAGCGGCTCTGTACCTGATTTCTGGGGTCCTAGTTACAATTCCTCTCAGATTCCGGTTAGGGATGTATTTAGGGTTGTTCAGAAAGAGCGAACACAGAGAGTCCAGTTGCATGTGGGGCTGCGTAAAGGCTCCCCTGGGGAGTTCAGTTGTACCCAAAGGCTTCCTTTGGGGGCAATTTTTGACGGGTGAAAGGGGCTCTGTACACGTTTTCCAGGGTCCTATTTTCAATTCCTCTCAGATTCCAGGTAGGGATGTATTTAGGGTTGTTCAGAAAGAGCGAACACAGAGTCCAGTTGTATGTGGGGCTGCGTAAAGGCTCCCCTGGGGAGTTCAGTTGTACCCAAAGGCTTCCTTTGGGCGCGATTTTTGATGGGTGAAAGGGGCTTTGCATGCGTTTTCTGGGGTCCTATTTTCAATTCCTCTCACATTCCGAGAAGGGATGTATTTAGGGTTGTTCAGAAAGAGCGAACACAGAGATTCCAGTTGCATGTGGGGCTGCGTAAAGGCTCCCCTGGGGAGTTCAGTTGTACCCAAAGGCTTCCTTTGCGGGCGATTTTTCATGGGTGAAAGGGGCTTTGTATGCGTTTTCTGGTGTCCTATTTTTAATTCCTCTCACATTAAGGGAAGGGATGTATTTAGGGTTGTTCAGAAAGAGCGAACACAGAGAGTCCAGTTGCATGTGGGGCTGCGTAAAGGCTCCCCTGGGGAGTTCAGTTGTACCCAAAGGCTTCCTTTCAGGGAAATTTTTGATGGGTGAAAGCGGCTCTGTACCTGATTTCTGGGGTCCTAGTTACAATTCCTCTCAGATTCCGGTTAGGGATGTATTTAGGGTTGTTCAGAAAGAGCGAACACAGAGAGTCCAGTTGCATGTGGGGCTGCGTAAAGGCTCCCCTGGGGAGTTCAGTTGTACCCAAAGGCTTCCTTTGGGGGCAATTTTTGATGGGTGAAAGGGGCTCTGTACGCGATTTCTGGGGTCCTATTTTAAATTCCTCTCACATTCCGGGAAGGGATGTATTTAGGGTTGTTCAGAAAGAGCGAACACAGAGAGTCCAGTTGCATGTGGGGCTGCGTAATGGCTCCCCTGGGGAGTTCAGTTGTACCCAAAGGCTTCCTTTGGGGGCAATTTTTGATGGGTGAAAGGGGCTCTGTACAAGTTTTCCAGGGTCCTATTTTCAATTCCTCTCACATTCCGGGAAGGGATGTATTTAGGGTTGTTCAGAAAGAGCGAACACAGAGAGTCCAGTTGCATGTGGGGCTGCGTAAAGGCTCCCCTGGGGAGTTCAGTTGTACCCAAAGGCTTCCTTTCAGGATAATTTTTGATGGGTGAAAGGGGCTTTGTATGCATTTTCTGGGGTCCTATTTTAAATTCCTCTCACATTCCGAGAAGGGATGTATTTAGGGTTGTTCAGAAAGAGCGAACACAGAGAGTCCAGTTGCATGTGGGGCTGCGTAAAGGCTCCCCTGGGGAGTTCAGTTGTACCCAAAGGCTTCCTTTGGGGGCGATTTTTGATGGGTGAAAGGGGCTTTGCATGCGTTTTTTGGGGTCCTATTTTAAATTCCTCTCACATTCCGAGAAGGGATGTATTTAGGGTTGTTCAGAAAGAGCGAACACAGAGATTCCAGTTGCATGTGGGGCTGCGTAAAGGCTCCCCTGGGGAGTTCAGTTGTACCCAAAGGCTTCCTTTGGGGGCGATTTTTCATGGGTGAAAGGGGCTTTGTATGCGTTTTCTGGTGTCCTATTTTTAATTCCTCTCACATTAAGGGAAGGGATGTATTTAGGGTTGTTCAGAAAGAGCGAACACAGAGAGTCCAGTTGCATGTGGGGCTGCGTAAAGGCTCCCCTGGGGAGTTCAGTTGTACCCAAAGGCTTCCTTTGGGGGCAATTTTTGATGGGTGAAAGGGGCTCTATACGTGATTTCTGGATCAGATTTTCAATTCCTCTCAGATTCCGGTTAGGGATGTATTTAGGCTTGTTCAGAAAGAGCGAACACAGAGAGTCCAGTTGCATGTGGGGCTGCGTAAAGGCTCCCCTGGGGAGTTCAGTTGTACCCAAAGGCTTCCTTTGGGGGCAATTTTTGATGGGTGAAAGGGGCTCTGTACGCGATTTCTGGGGTCCTATTTTAAATTCCTCTCACATTCCGGGAAGGGATGTATTTAGGGTTGTACAGAAAGAGCGAACACAGAGAGTCCAGTTGCATGTGGGGCTGCGTAATGGCTCCCCTGGGGAGTTCAGTTGTACCCAAAGGCTTCCTTTGGGGGCAATTTTTGATGGGTGAAAGGGGCTCTGTACAAGTTTTCCAGGGTCCTATTTTCAATTCCTCTCACATTCCGGGAAGGGATGTATTTAGGGTTGTTCAGAAAGAGCGAACACAGAGAGTCCAGTTGCATGTGGGGCTGCGTAAAGGCTCCCCTGGGGAGTTCAGTTGTACCCAAAGGCTTCCTTTCAGGGTAATTTTTGATGGGTGAAAGGGGCTTTGTATGCATTTTCTGGGGTCCTATTTTAAATTCCTCTCACATTCCAAGAAGGGATGTATTTAGGGTTGTTCAGAAAGAGCGAACACAGAGAGTCCAGTTGCATGTGGGGCTGCGTAAAGGCTCCCCGGGGGAGTTCAGTTGTACCCAAAGGCTTCCTTTGGGGGCGATTTTTGATGGGTGAAAGGGGCTTTGTATGCGTTTTCTGGTGTCCTATTTTAACTTCCTCTCACATTCCGGGAAGGGATGTATTTAGGGTTGTTCAGAAAGAGCGAACACAGAGAGTCCAGTTGCATGTGGGGCTGCGTAAAGGCTCCCCTGGGGAGTTCAGTTGTACCCAAAGGCTTCCTTTGGGGGCAATTTTTGATGGGTGAAAGGGGCTCTATACGTGATTTCTGGGATCAGATTTTCAATTCCTCTCAGATTCCGGTTAGGGATGTATTTAGGCTTGTTCAGAAAGAGCGAACACAGAGAGTCCAGTTGCATGTGGGGCTGCGTAAAGGCTCCCCTGGGGAGTTCAATTGTACCCAAAGGCTTCCTTTCAGGGAAATTTTTGATGGGTGAAAGGGGCTCTGTATGTGATTTCTGGGGTCCTATTTTCAATTCCTCTCAGATTCCGGTTAGGGATGTATTTAGGGTTGTTCAGAAAGAGCGAACACAGAGAGTCCAGTTGCATGTGGGGCTGCGTAAGGGCTCCCCTGGGGAGTTCAGTTGTTCCCAAAGGCTTCCTTTCAGGGTAACTTTTGATGGGTGAAAGGGGCTCTGTACGTGATTTCTGGGATCATATTTTCAATTCCTCTCAGATTCCGGTTAGGCTGGTATTTAGGGTTGTTCAGAAAGAGCGAACACAGAGAGTCCAGTTGCATGTGGGGCTGCGTAAAGGCTCCCCTGGGGAGTTCAGTTGTACCAAAGGCTTCCTTTGGGGGCAATTTTTGACGGGTGAAAGGGGCTCTGTACACGTTTTCCAGGGTCCTATTTTCAATTCCTCTAAGAATCCAGGTATGGATGTATTTAGGGTTGTTCAGAAAGAGCGAACACAGAGAGTCCAGTTGCATGTGGGGCTGCGTAAAGGCTCCCCTGGGGAGTTCAGTTGTACCCAAAGGCTTCCTTTGGGGGCGATTTTTGATGGGTGAAAGGGGCTTTGCATGCCTTTTCTGGGGTCCTATTTTAAATTCCTCTCACATTCCGAGAAGGGATGTATTTAGGGTTGTTCAGAAAGAGCGAACACAGAGAGTCCAGTTGCATGTGGGGCTGCGTAAAGGCTCCCCTGGGGAGTTCAGTTGTACCCAAAGGCTTCCTTTGGGGGCAATTTTTGATGGGTGAAAGGGGCTCTGTACGCGATTTCTGGGGTCCTATTTTAAATTCCTCTCACATTCCGAGAAGGGATGTATTTAGGGTTGTTCAGAAAGAGCGAACACAGAGAGTCCAGTTGCATGTGGGGCTGCGTAAAGGCTCCAATGGGGAGTTCAGTTGTACCCAAAGGCTTCCTTTGGGGGCGATTTTTGATGGGTGAAAGGGGCTTTGTATGCGTTTTCTGGTGTCCTATTTTAAATTCCTCTCACATTCCGGGAAGTTATGTATTTAGGGTTGTTCAGAAAAAGCGAACACAGAGAGTCCAGTTGCATGTGGGGCTGCTTAAAGGCTCCAATGGGGAGTTCAGTTGTACCCAAAGGCTTCCTTTGGGGGCTATTTTTGATGGGTGAAAGGGGCTTTGTATGCGTTTTCTGGTGTCCTTTTTTAAATTCCTCTCACATTCCGGGAAGGTATGTATTTAGGGTTGTTCAGAAAGAGCGAACACAGAGAGTCCAATTACATGTGGGGCTGCGTAAAGGCTCCCCTGGGGAGTTCAGTTGTACCCAAAGGCTTCCTTTGGGGGCAATTTTTGATGGGTGAAAGGGGCTTTGTATGCGTTTTTTGGGGTCCTATTTTAAATTCCTCTCACATTCCGGGAAGGGATGTATTTAGGTTTGTTCAGAAAGAGCGAACACAGAGAGTCCAGTTGCATGTGGGGCTGCGTAAAGACTCCCCTGGGGAGTTCAGTTGTACCCAAAGGCTTCCTTTGGGGGCAATTTTTGATGGGTGAAAGGGGCTCTGTACATGATTTCTGGGATCATATTTTCAATTGCTCTCAGATTCCGGTTAGGGATGTATTTAGGGTTGTTCAGAAAGAGCGAACACAGAGTCCAGTTGCATGTGGGGCTGCGTAAAGGCTCCCCTGGGGAGTTCAGTTGTACCCAAAGGCTTCCTTTCAGGGAAATTTTTGATGGGTGAAAGCGGCTCTGTACGTGATTTCTGGGGTCTTATTTACAATTCCTCTCAGATTCCGGGAAGGGATGTGTTTAGGGTTGTTCAGAAAGAGCGAACACAGAGAGTCCAGTTGCATGTGGGGCTGCGTAAAGGCTCCCCTGGGGAGTTCAGTTGTACCCAAAGGCTTCCTTTGGGGGCAATTTTTGATGGGTGAAAGGGGCTCTGTACACGTTTTCTGGGGTCCTATTTTAAATTCCTCTCAGATTCCGGGAAGGGATGTATTTAGGGTTGTTCAGAAAGAGCGAACACAGAGAGTCCAGTTGCATGTGGGGCTGCGTAAAGGCTCCCCTGGGGAGTTCAGTTGTACCCAAAGGCTTCCTTTGGGGGCAATTTTTGAATGGGTGAAAGGGGCTTTGTATGCGTTTTCTGGGGTCCTATTTTAAATTCCTCTCACATTCCAGGAAGGTATGTATTTAGGGTTGTTCAGAAAGAGCGAACACAGAGAGTCCAGTTGCATGTGGGGCTGCGTAAGGGCTCCCCTGGGGAGTTCAGTTGTTCCCAAAGGCTTCCTTTCAGGGCAATTTATGATGGGTGAAAGGGGCTTTGTATACGTTTTCTGGGGTCCTATTTTAAATTCCTCTCCCATTCCGGGAAGGGATGTATTTAGGGTTGTTCAGAAAGAGCGAACACAGAGAGTCCAGTTGCATGTGGGGCTGCGTAAAGGCTCCCCTGGGGAGTTCAGTTGTACCCAAAGGCTTCCTTTCAGGGAAATTTTTGATGGGTGAAACGGGCTCTGTACGTGATTTCTGGGGTCATATTTACAATTCCTCTCAGATTCCGGTTAGGGATGTATTTAGGGTTGTTCAGAAAGAGCGAACACAGAGAGTCCAGTTGCATGTGGGGCTGCGTAAAGGCTCCCCTGGGGAGTTCAGTTGTACCCAAAGGCTTCCTTTGGGGGCAATTTTTCATGGGTGAAAGGGGCTTTGCATGCGTTTTCTGGGGTCCTATTTTTAATTCCTCTCAGATTTCGGGTAGGGAGATATTTGGGGTTGTTCAGAAAGAGCGAACACAGAGAGTCCAGTTGCATGTGGGGCTGCGTAAAGGCTCCCCTGGGAGTTCAGTTGTACCCAAAGGCTTCCTTTGGGGGCAATTTTTGATGGGTGAAAGGGGCTTTGCATGCGTTTTCTGGGGTCCTATTTTAAATTCCTCTCACATTCCGGTTAGGGATGTATTTAGGCTTGTTCAGAAAGAGCGAACACAGAGAGTCCAGTTGCATGTGGGGCTGCGTAAAGGCTCCCCTGGGGAGTTCAATTGTACCCAAGGCTTCCTTTCAGGGAAATTTTTGATGGGTGAAAGGGGCTCTGTACGTGATTTCTGGGGTCCTATTTTCAATTCCTCTCAGATTCCGGTTAGGGATGTATTTAGGGTTGTTCAGAAAGAGCGAACACAGAGAGTCCAGTTGCATGTGGGGCTGCGTAAGGGCTCCCCTGGGGAGTTCAGTTGTTCCCAAAGGCTTCCTTTCAGGGCAATTTTTGATGGGTGAAAGGGGCTTTGTATGCGTTTTCTGGGGTCCTATTTTAAATTCCTCTCACATTCCGGTTAGCGATGTATTTAGGCTTGTTCAGAAAGAGCGAACACAGATAGTCCAGTTGCATGTGGGGCTGCGTAAAGGCTCCCCTGGGGAGTTCAGTTGTACCCAAAGGCTTCCTTTGGGGGCGATTTTTGATGGGTGAAAGGGGCTTTGTATGCGTTTTCTGGTGTCCTATTTTAACTTCCTCTCACATTCCGGGAAGGGATGTATTTAGGGTTGTTCAGAAAGAGCGAACACAGAGAATCCAGTTGCATGTGGGGCTGCGTAAAGGTTCCCCTGGGGAGTTCAGTTGTACCCAAAGGCTTCCTTTCAGGGCAATTTTTGATGGGTGAAAGGGGCTCTGTACGTGATTTCTGGGGTCCTATTTACAATTCCTCTCAGATTCCAGTTAGGGATGTATTTAGGCTTGTTCAGAAAGAGCGAACACAGAGAGTCCAGTTGCATGTGGGGCTGCGTAAAGGCTCCAATGGGGAGTTCAGTTGTACCCAAAGGCTTCCTTTGGGGGCGATTTTTGATGGGTGAAAGGGGCTTTGTACGCGTTTTCTGGTGTCCTATTTTAAATTCCTCTCACATTCCGGGAAGGTATGTATTTAGGGTTGTTCAGAAATAGCGAACACAGAGAGTCCAGTTGCATGTGGGGCTGCGTAAAGGCTCCCCTGGGGATTTCAGTTGTACCCAAAGGCTTCCTTTGGGGGCAATTTTTGATGGGTGAAAGGGGCTTTGCATGCGTTTTCTGGGGTCCTATTTTAAATTCCTCTCACATTCCGAGAAGGGATGTATTTAGGGTTGTTCAGAAAGAGCGAACACAGAGAGTCCAGTTGCTTGTGGGGCTGCGTAAAGGCTCCCGTGGGGAGTTCAGTTGTACCCAAAGGCTTCCTTTCAGGGAAATTTTTTTATGGGTGAAAGCGGCTCTGTACGTGATTTCTGGGGTCATATTTACAATTCCTCTCAGATTCCGGTTAGGGATGTATTTAGGGTTGTTCAGAAAGAGCGAACACAGAGAGTCCAGTTGCATGTGGGGCTGCGTAAAGGCTCCAATGGGGAGTTCAGTTGTACCCAAAGGCTTCCTTTGGGGGCTATTTTTGATGGGTGAAAGGGGCTTTGTATGCGTTTTCTGGTGTCCTATTTTAAATTCCTCTCACATTCCGGGAAGGTATGTATTTAGGGTTGTTCAGAAAGAGCGAACACAGAGAGTCCAATTACATGTGGGGCTGCGTAAAGGCTCCCCTGGGGAGTTCAGTTGTTCCCAAAAGCTTCCTTTCAGGGCAATTTTTGATGGGTGAAAGGGGATTTGTATGCGTTTTCTGGGGTCCTATTTTAAATTCCTCTCACATTCCGGGAAGGGATGTATTTAGGCTTGTTCAGAAAGAGCGAACACAGAGAGTCCAGTTGCATGTGGGGCTGCGTAAAGGCTCCCCTGGGGAGTTCAGTTGTACCCAAAGGCTTCCTTTCAGGGAAATTTTTGATGGGTGAAAGGGGCTCTGTACGTGATTTCTGGGGTCCTATTTTAAATTCCTCTCACATTCCGGGAAGGTATGTATTTAGGGTTGTTCAGAAAGAGCGAACACAGAGAGTCCAGTTGCATGTGGGGCTGCGTAAAGGATCCCCTGGGCAGTTCTGTTGTACCCAAAGGCTTCATTTCAGGACAATTTTTGATGAGTGAAAGGGGCTTTGTATGCGTTTTCTGGGGTCCTATTTTTAATTCCTCTCACATTCCGGGAAGGGATGTATTTAGGGTTGTTCAGAAAGAGCGAACACAGAGAGTCCAGTTGCATGTGGGGCTGCGTATAGGCTCCCCTGGGGAGTTCAGTTGTACCCAAAGGCTTCCTTTCAGGGAAATTTTTGATGGGTGAAACGGGCTCTGTACGTGATTTCTGGGGTAATATTTACAATTCCTCTCAGATTCCGGTTAGGGATGTATTTAGGGTTGTTCAGAAAGAGCGAACACAGAGAGTCCAGTTGCATGTGGGGCTGCGTAAAGGCTCCCCTGGGGAGTTCAGTTGTACCCAAAGGCTTCCTTTCAGGGAAATTTTTTTATGGGTGAAAGCGGCTCTGTACACATTTTCCAGGATCCTATTTACAATTCCTCTCAGATTCCGGTTAGGGATGTATTTAGGGTTGTTCAGAAAGAGCGAACACAGAGAGTCCAGTTGCATGTGGGGCTGCGTAAAGGCTCCCCTGGGGAGTTCAGTTGTACCCAAAGGCTTCCTTTGGGGGCGATTTTTGAATGGGTGAAAGGGGCTTTGTATGCCTTTTCTGGTGTCCTATTTTAAATTCCTCTCACATTCCGGGAAGGGATGTATTTAGGGTTGTTCAGAAAGAGCGAACACAGAGAGTCCAGTTGCATGTGGGGCTGCGTAAAGGCTCCCCTGGGGAGTTCAGTTGTTCCCAAAGGCTTCCTTTCAGGGCAATTTTTGATGGGTGAAAGGGGCTTTGTATGCGTTTTCTTGGGTCCTATTTTAAATTCCTCTCACATTCCGGGAAGGGATGTATTTAGGCTTGTTCAGAAAGAGCGAACACAGAGAGTCCAGTTGCATGTGGGGCTGCGTAAAGGCTCCCCTGGGGAGTTCAGTTGTACCCAAAGGCTTCCTTTCAGGGTAATTTTTGATGGGTGAAAGGGGCTCTGTACGTGATTTCTGGGGTCCTATTTTCAATTCCTCTCAGATTCCGGTTAGGGATGTATTTCCTAAATACATCCCTTCTCGGAATGTGAGACGAATTTAAAATAGGACCCCAGAAAACGCATACAAAGCCCCTTTCAGCCATCAAAAATTGCCCCCAAAGGAAGCCTTTGGGTACAACTGAACTCCCCAGGGGAGCCTTTACGCAGCCCCACATGCAACTGGACTCTCTGTGTTCGCTCTTTCTGAACAACCCTAAATACATCCCTTCCCGGAATGTGAGAGGAATTTAAAATAGGACCCCAGAAAACGCATACAAAGCCCCTTTCACCCATCAAAAATCGCCCCCAAACGAAGCCTTTGGGTACAACTGAACTCCCCAGGGGAGCCTTTACGCAGCCCCACATGCAACTGGACTCTCTGTGTTCGCTCTTTCTGAACAACCGGAATCTGAGAGGAATTGTAAATATGACCCCAGAAATCAAGTACAGAGCCCCTTTCACCCATCAAAAATTTCCCTGAAAGGAAGCCTTTGGGTACAACTGAACTCCCCAGGGGAGCCTTTACGCTGCCCCACATGCAACTGGACTCTCTGTGTTCGCTCTTTCTGAACAACCCTAAATATATCCCTTCCCGGAATGTGAGAGGAATTGTAAATAGGATCCTGGAAAACGTGTACAGAGCCCCTTTCACCCATCAAAACTTGCCCCCAAAGGAAGCCTTTGGGTACAACTGAACTCCCCAGGGGAGCCTTTACGCAGCCCCACATGCAACTGGACTCTCTGTGTTCGCTCTTTCTGAACAACCCTAAATACATCCCTAACCGGAATCTGAGAGGAATTGTAAATATGACCCCAGAAATCACGTACAGACCCGCTTCCACCCATCAAAAATTTCCCTGAAAGGAAGCCTTTGGGTACAACTGAACTCCCCCGGGGAGCCTTTACGCAGCCCCACATGCAACTGGACTCTCTGTGTTCGCTCTTTCTGAACAACCCTAAATACATCCCTAACCGGAATCTGAGAGGAATTTAAAATTGGACACCGGAAAACGCATACAAAGCCCCTATCACCCATCAAAAATCGCCCCCAAAGGCAGCCTTAGGGAACAACTGAACTCCCCAGGGTAGCCCTTACGCAGCCCCACATGCAACTGGAATCTCTGTGTTCGCTCTTTCTGAACAACCCTAAATATATCCCTAACCGGAATCTGAGAGGAATTGAAAATAGGACCCCAGAAAACGCATACAAAGCCACTTTCAACCATCAAAAATCGCCCCCAAAGGAAGCCTTTGGGAACAACTGAACTCCCCAGGGGAGCCTTTACGCAGCCCCACATGCAACTGGACTCTCTGTGTTCGCTCTTTCTGAACAAGCCTAAATACATCCCTAACCGGAATCTGAGAGGAATTGAAAATATGATCCCAGAAATCATGTACAGAGCCCCTTTCACCCATTGTAGTGGTTAACCCGGCCGGCAGCTAAACACCACACAGCCGTTCGCTCACCCTCCCCCCTCCCTCTCCGGGACGGGGGAGAGAAATGGAAAGTGAGGCCTGTGAGTTGAGATAAAGACAGTTTAATAAGACAAGAAAATAATATTAGTAATAATAATAATTGTAGTAATAGTAATAATAATAATGATACAATGATGATAATAGTACTACTAATAATAACATGTACAAACAAGTGATGCACAATGCAATTGCTCACCACCCGCTGACCGATGCCCAGCCTAACCCCGAGCAGTCCGGCCCGCCCTCCCCCCGGCTAGCCACCCTATATATTGTTTAGCGTGACGTCAGATGGTATGGAATACCCCTTTGGCTAGTTTGGGTCACCTGTTCTGGGTCTGTCCCCTCCCAGTTCTTGCTGCACCCCCAGCCTGCCTGTTGACAGGACAGAGCAAGAAGTTGAGATGTCCTTGGCTTAGTACAAGCACTGCTCTGCAATAATTAAAACATCGGGGTGTTATCAGCACTCTTCTCATTCTAAGCCAAAGCATAGCATTCCACCGGCTACTAGGAACAAAATTAACTCTGTTCTAACTGAAACCAGGACACCCATCAAAAATTACCCTGAAAGGAAGCCTTTGGGTACAACTGAACTCCCCAGGGGAGCCTTTACGCAGCCCCACATGCAACTGGACTCTCTGTGTTCGCTCTTTCTGAATAAGCCTAAATACATCCCTAACCGGAATCTGAGAGGAATTGAAAATATGATCCCAGAAATCACCTACAGAGCCCCTTTCACCCATCAAAAATTGCCCTGAAAGGAAGCCTTTGGGTACAACTGAACTCCCCAGGGGAGCCTTTACGCAGCCCCACATGCAACTGGACTCTCTGTGTTCGCTCTTTCTGAACAACCCTAAATACATCCCTTCCCGGAATGTGAGAGGAATTGTAAATATGACCCCAGAAATCACGTACAGAGCCGATTTCACCCATCAAAAATTACCCCCAAAGGAAGCCTTTGGGTACAACTGAACTCCCCCGGGGAGCCTTTACGCAGCCCCACATGCAACTGGACTCTCTGTGTTCGCTCTTTCTGAACAAGCCTAAATACATCCCTAACCGGAATCTGAGAGGAATTGAAAATATGATCCCAGAAATCATGTATAGAGCCCCTTTCACCCATCAAAAATTACCCTGAAAGGAAGCCTTTGGGTACAACTGAACTCCCCCGGGGAGCCTTTACGCAGCCCCACATGCAACTGGACTCTCTGTGTTCGCTCTTTCTGAACAACCCTAAATACATCCCTTCCCGGAATGTGAGAGGAATTGTAAATAGGACCCCAGAAATCACGTACAGAGCCCCTTTCACCCATCAAAAATTACCTTGAAAGGAAGCCTTTGGGTACAACTGAACTCCCCAGGGGAGCCTTTACGCAGCCCCACATGCAACTGGACTCTCTGTGTTCGCTCTTTCTGAACAACCCTAAATACATCTCTAACCGGAATCTGAGAGGAATTGTAAATAGGACCCCAGAAAACGCATACAAAGCCCCTTTCACCCATCAAAAATTTCCCTGAAAGGAAGCCTTTGGGTACAACTGAACTCCCCAGGGGAGCCTTTACGCAGCCCCACATGCAACTGGACTCTCTGTGTTTGCTCTTTCTGAACAACCCTAAATACATCCCTAACCGGAATCTGAGAGGAATTGAAAATATGATCCCAGAAATCACGTACAGAGCCCCTTTCACCCATCAAAAATTGCCCCCAAAGGAAGCCTTTGGGTACAACTGAACTCCCCAGGGGAGCCTTTACGCAGCCCCACATGCAACTGGACTCTCTGTGTTCGCTCTTTCTGAACAAGCCTAAATACATCCCTAACCGGAATCTGAGAGCAATTGAAAATATGATCCCAGAAATCACGTACAGAGCCCCTTTCACCCATCAAAAATTACCCTGAAATGAAGCCTTTGGGTACAACTGAACTCCCCAGGGGAGCCTTTACGCAGCCCCACATGCAACTGGACTCTCTGTGTTCGCTCTTTCTGAACAACCCTAAATACATCCCTAACCGGAATCTGAGAGGAATTGTAAATAGGACCCCAGAAATCACGTACAGAGCCGCTTTCACCCATCACAAATTACCCTGAAAGGAAGCCTTTGGGTACAACTGAACTCCCCCGGGGAGCCTTTACGCATCCCCACATGCAACTGGACTCTCTGTGTTCGCTCTTTCTGAACAACCCTAAATACATCCCTTCCTGGAATGTGAGAGGAATTGTAAATATGACCCCAGAAATCACGTACAGAGCCGATTTCACCCATCAAAAATTACCCTGAAAGGAAGCCTTTGGGTACAACTGAACTCCCCAGGGGAGCCTTTACGCAGCCCCACATGCAACTGGACTCTCTGTGTTCGCTCTTTCTGAACAACCCTAAATACATCCCTTCTCGGAATCTGAGAGGAATTTAAAATAGGACCCCAGATAACGCATACAAAGACCCTTTCACCCATCAAAAATTTCCCTGAAAGGAAGCCTTTGGGTACAACTGAACTCCCCAGGGGAGCCTTTACGCAGCCCCACATGCAACTGGACTCTCTGTGTTCGCTCTTTCTGAACAACCTTAAATACATCCCTAACCGGAATCTGAGAACAATTGAAAATATGATCCCAGAAATCAAGTACAGAGCCGCTTTCACCCATCAAAAATTGCCCCCAAAGGAAGCCTTTGGGTACAACTGAACTCCCCAGGGGAGCCTTTAGGCAGCCCTACATGCAACTGGACTCTCTGTGTTCGCTCTTTCTGAACAACCCTAAATTCATCCCTAACCGGAATCTGAGAGGAATTGAAAATAGGACCCCAGAAATCACGTTCAGAGCCCCTTTCACCCATCAAAAATTGCCCCCAAAGGAAGCCTTTGGGTACAACTGAACTCCCCAGGGGAGCCTTTACGCAGCCCCACATGCAACTGGACTCTCTGTGTTCGCTCTTTCTGAACAACCCTAAATACATGGGTGAAAGGGGCTCTGTACGTGATTTCTGGGGTCTTATTTAAAATTCCTCTCAGATTCCGGTTAGGGATGTATTTAGGGTTGTTCAGAAAGAGCGAACACAGAGAGTCCAGTTGCATGTGGGGCTGCGTAAAGGCTCCCCTGGGGAGTTCAGTTGTACCCAAAGGCTTCCTTTGGGGGCAATTTTTGATGGGTGAAAGGGGCTCTGAACGTGATTTCTGGGGTCCTATTTTCAATTCCTCTCAGATTCCGGGTACGGATACATTTAGGGTTGTTCAGAAAGAGCGAACACAGAGAGTCCAGTTGCATGTGGGGCTGCGTAAGGGCTCCCCTGGGGAGTTCAGTTGTTCCCAAAGGCTTCCTTTGGGGGCAATTTTTGATGGGTGAAAGGGGATTTTTATGCGTTTTCTGGGGTCCTATTTTAAATTCCTCTCAGATTCCGAGAAGGGATGTATTTAGGGTTGTTCAGAAAGAGCGAACACAGAGAGTCCAGTTGCATGTGGGGCTGCGTAAAGGCTCCCCTGGGGAGTTCAGTTGTACCCAAAGGCTTCCTTTGGTGGCAATTTTTGATGGGTGAAAGGGGCTTTGTATGCGTTTTCTGGGGTCCTATTTTAAATTCCTCTCACATTCCGGGAAGGGATGTATTTAGGGTTGTTCAGAAAGAGCGAACACAGAGAGTCCAGTTGCATGTGGGGCTGCGTAAAGGCTCCCCTGGGGAGTTCAGTTGTACCCAAAGGCTTCCTTTCAGGGAAATTTTTGATGGGTGAAAGCGGCTCTGTACGTGATTTCTGGGGTCATATTTACAATTCCTCTCAGATTCCGGTTAGGGATGTGTTTAGGGTTGTTCAGAAAGAGCGAACACAGAGAGTCCAGTTGCATGTGGGGCTGCGTAAAGGCTCCCCTGGGGAGTTCAGTTGTTCCCAAAGGCTTCCTTTGGGGGCAATTTTTGATGGGTGAAAGGGGCTCTGTACACGTTTTCCAGGATCCTATTTACAATTCCTCTCACATTCCGGGAAGGGATATATTTAGGGTTGTTCAGAAAGAGCGAACACAGAGAGTCCAGTTGCATGTGGGGCTGCGTAAGGGCTCCCCTGGGGAGTTCAGTTGTTCCCAAAGGCTTCCTTTGGTGGCAATTTTTGATGGGTGAAAGGGGCTCTGTAAGTGATTTCTGGGGTCATATTTACAATTCCTCTCAGATTCCGGTTAGGGATGTATTTAGGGTTGTTCAGAAAGAGCGAACACAGAGAGTCCAGTTGCATGTGGGGCTGCGTAAAGGCTCCCCTGGGGAGTTCAGTTGTACCCAAAGGATTCCTTTGGGGGCAATTTTTGATGGGTGAAAGGGGCTTGTACGTGATTTCTGGGGTCCTAGTTACAATTCCTCTCAGATTCCGGTTAGGGATGTATTTAGGGTTGTTCAGAAAGAGCGAACACAGAGAGTCCAGTTGCATGTGGGGCTGCGTAAAGGCTCCCCTGGGGAGTTCAGTTGTACCCAAAGGCTTCCTTTGGGGGCAAGTTTTGATGGGTGAAAGGGGCTCTGAACACGTTTTCCAGGGTCCTATTTTAAATTCCTCTCACATTCCGGGAAGGGATGTATTTAGGGTTGTTCAGAAAGAGCGAACACAGAGAGTCCAGTTGCATGTGGGGCTGCGTAAAGGCTCCCCTGGGGAGTTCAGTTGTACCCAAAGGCTTCCTTTCAGGGAAATTTTTGATGGGTGAAAGCGGCTCTGTACGTGATTTCTGGGGTCATATTTACAATTCCTCTCAGATTCCGGTTAGGGATGTATTTAGGGTTGTTCAGAAAGAGCGAACACAGAGAGTCCAGTTGCATGTGGGGCTGCGTAAAGGCTCCCCTGGGGAGTTCAGTTGTACCCAAAGGATTCCTTTGGGGGCAATTTTTGATGGGTGAAAGGGGCTTGTACGTGATTTCTGGGGTCCTAGTTACAATTCCTCTCAGATTCCGGTTAGGGATGTATTTAGGGTTGTTCAGAAGGAGCGAACACAGAGAGTCCAGTTGCATGTGGGGCTGCGTAAAGGCTCCCCTGGGGAGTTCAGTTGTACCCAAATGCTTCCTTTGGGGGCAAGTTTTGATGGGTGAAAGGGGCTCTGAACACGTTTTCCAGGGTCCTATTTTAAATTCCTCTCACATTCCGGGAAGGGATGTATTTAGGGTTGTTCAGAAAGAGCGAACACAGAGAGTCCAGTTGCATGTGGGGCTGCGTAAAGGCTCCCCTGGGGAGTTCAGTTGTACCCAAAGGCTTCCTTTCAGGGAAATTTTTGATGGGTGAAAGCGGCTCTGTACGTGATTTCTGGGGTCATATTTACAATTCCTCTCAGATTCCGGGTAGGGATGTCTTTAGGGTTGTTCAGAAAGAGCGAACACAGAGAGTCCAGTTGCATGTGGGGCTGCGTAAAGGCTCCCCTGGGGAGTTCAGTTGTTCCCAAAGGCTTCCTTTGGGGGCAATTTTTTATGGGTGAAAGGGGCTCTGTAAGTGATTTCTGGGGTCATATTTACAATTCCTCTCAGATTCCGGTTAGGGATGTATTTAGGGTTGTTCAGAAAGAGCGAACACAGAGAGTCCAGTTGCATGTGGGGCTGCGTAAAGGCTCCCCTGGGGAGTTCAGTTGTACCCAAAGGATTCCTTTGGGGGCAATTTTTGATGGGTGAAAGGGGCTTGTACGTGATTTCTGGGGTCCTAGTTACAATTCCTCTCAGATTCCGGTTAGGGATGTATTTAGGGTTGTTCAGAAAGAGCGAACACAGAGAGTCCAGTTGCATGTGGGGCTGCGTAAAGGCTCCCCTGGGGAGTTCAGTTGTACCCAAAGGCTTCCTTTGGGGGCAAGTTTTGATGGGTGAAAGGGGCTCTGAACACGTTTTCCAGGGTCCTATTTTAAATTCCTCTCACATTCCGGGAAGGGATGTATTTAGGGTTGTTCAGAAAGAGCGAACACAGAGAGTCCAGTTGCATGTGGGGCTGCGTAAAGGCTCCCCTGGGGAGTTCAGTTGTACCCAAAGGCTTCCTTTCAGGGTAATTTTTGATGGGTGAAATCGGCTCTGTACGTGATTTCTAGGGTCATATTTACAATTCCTCTCAGATTCCGGTTAGGGATGTATTTAGGCTAGTTCAGAAAGAGCGAACACAGAGAGTCCAGTTGCATGTAGGGCTGCGTAAAGGCTCCCCTGGGGAGTTCAGTTGTACCCAAAGGCTTCCTTTGGGGGCAATTTTTGATGGGTGAAAGGGGCTTTGTATGCGTTTTCTGGGGTCCTATTTTAAATTCCTCTCACATTCCGGGAAGGGATGTATTTAGGGTTGTTCAGAAAGAGCGAACACAGAGAGTCCAGTTGCATGTGGGGCTGCGTAAAGGCTCCCCTGGGGAGTTCATTTGTACCCAAAGGCTTCCTTTGGGGGCAAGTTTTGATGGGTGAAAGGGGCTCTGTACGAGATTTCTGGGGTCATATTTACAATTCCTCTCAGATTCCGGTTAGGGATGTATTTAGGGTTGTTCAGAAAGAGCGAACACAGAGAGTCCAGTTGCATGTGGGGCTGCGTAAGGGCTCCCCTGGGGAGTTCAGTTGTTCCCAAAGGCTTCCTTTCAGGGCAATTTTTGATGGGTGAAAGGGGCTTTGTATGCGTTTTCTGGGGTCCTATTTTAAATTCCTCTCACATTCCGGTTAGGGATGTATTTAGGGTTGTTCAGAAAGAGCGAACACAGAGAGTCCAGTTGCATGTGGGGCTGCGTAAAGGCTCCCCTGGGGAGTTCAGTTGTACCCAAAGGCTTCCTTTGGGGTCATATTTTGATGGGTGAAAGGGGCTCTGTACGTGATTTCCAGGGTCCTATTTTCAATTCCTCTCAGATTCCGGGTAGGGATATATTTAGGGTTGTTCAGAAAGAGCGAACACAGAGAGTCCAGTTGCATGTAGGGCTCCGTAAGGGCTCCCCTGGGGAGTTCAGTTGTTCCCAAAGGCTTCCTTTGGGGGCAATTTTGGATGGGTGAAAGGGGATTTTTATGCGTTTTCTGGGGTCCTATTTTAAATTCCTCTCAGATTCCGAGAAGGGATGTATTTAGGGTTGTTCAGAAAGAGCGAACACAGCGAGTCCAGTTGCATGTGGGGCTGCGTAAAGGCTCCCCTGGGGAGTTCAGTTGTACCCAAAGGCTTCCTTTGGTGGCAATTTTTGATGGGTGAAAGGGGCTTTGTATGCGTTTTCAGGGGTCCTATTTTAAATTCCTCTCACATTCCGGGAAGGGATGTATTTAGGGTTGTTCAGAAAGAGCGAACACAGAGAGTCCAGTTGCATGTGGGGCTGCGTAAAGGCTCCCCTGGGGAGTTCAGTTGTACCCAAAGGCTTCCTTTCAGGGAAATTTTTGATGGGTGGAAGCGGCTCTGTACGTGATTTCTGGGGTCATATTTACAATTCCTCTCAGATTCCGGTTAGGGATGTATTTAGGGTTGTTCAGAAAGAGCGAACACAGAGAGTCCAGTTGCATGTGGGGCTGCGTAAAGGCTCCCCTGGGGAGTTCAGTTGTACCCAAAGGCTTCCTTTGGGGGCAAGTTTTGATGGGTGAAAGGGGCTCTGTACACGTTTTCCAGGATCCTATTTACAATTCCTCTCACATTCCGGGAAGGGATATATTTAGTGTTGTTCAGAAAGAGCGAACACAGAGAGTCCAGTTGCATGTGGGGCTGCGTAAGGGCTCCCCTGGGGAGTTCAGTTGTTCCCAAAGGCTTCCTTTCAGGGCAATTTTTGATGGGTGAAAGGGGCTTTGTATGCATTTTCTGGGGTCCTATTTTAAATTCCTCTCACATTCCGGGAAGGGATGTATTTAGGGTTGTTCAGAAAGAGCGAACACAGAGAGTCCAGTTGCATGTGGGACTGCGTAAAGGCTCCCCTGGGGAGTTCAGTTGTACCCAAAGGCTTCCTTTGGTGGCAATTTTTGATGGGTGAAAGGGGCTCTGTACGTGATTTCTGGGGTCATATTTACAATTCCTCTCAGATTCCGGTTAGGGATGTATTTAGGGTTGTTCAGAAAGAGCGAACACAGAGAGTCCAGTTGCATGTGGGGCTGCGTAAAGGCTCCCCTGGGGAGTTCAGTTGTACCCAAAGGATTCCTTTGGGGGCAATTTTTGATGGGTGAAAGGGGATCTGTACACGTTTTCCAGGGTCCTATTTTCAATTCCTCTCAGATTCCGAGAAGGGATGTATTTAGGGTTGTTCAGAAAGAGCGAACACAGAGAGTCCAGTTGCATGTGGGGCTGCGTAAAGGCTCCCCTGGGGAGTTCAGTTGTACCCAAAGGCTTCCTTTGGGGTCATATTTTGATGGGTGAAAGGGGCTCTGTACGTGATTTCCAGGGTCCTATTTTCAATTCCTCTCAGATTCCGGGTAGGGATATATTTAGGGTTGTTCAGAAAGAGCGAACACAGAGAGTCCAGTTGCATGTAGGGCTGCGTAAGGGCTCCCCTGGGGAGTTCAGTTGTTCCCAAAGGCTTCCTTTGGGGGCAATTTTGGATGGGTGAAAGGGGATTTTTATGCGTTTTCTGGGGTCCTATTTTAAATTCCTCTCAGATTCCGAGAAGGGATGTATTTAGGGTTGTTCTGAAAGAGCGAACACAGAGAGTCCAGTTGCATGTGGGGCTGCGTAAAGGCTCCCCTGGGGAGTTCAGTTGTACCCAAAGGCTTCCTTTGGTGGCAATTTTTGATGGGTGAAAGGGGCTTTGTATGCGTTTTCTGGGGTCCTATTTTAAATTCCTCTCACATTCCGGGAAGGGATGTATTTAGGGTTGTTCAGAAAGAGCGAACACAGAGAGTCCAGTTGCATGTGGGGCTGCGTAAAGGCTCCCCTGGGGAGTTCAGTTGTACCCAAAGGCTTCCTTTGGGGGCAATTTTTGATGGGTGGAAGCGGCTCTGTACGTGATTTCTGGGGTCATATTTACAATTCCTCTCAGATTCCGGTTAGGGATGTATTTAGGGTTGTTCAGAAAGAGCGAACACAGAGAGTCCAGTTGCATGTGGGGCTGCGTAAAGGCTCCCCTGGGGAGTTCAGTTGTACCCAAAGGCTTCCTTTGGGGGCAAGTTTTGATGGGTGAAAGGGGCTCTGTACACGTTTTCCAGGATCCTATTTACAATTCCTCTCACATTCCGGGAAGGGATATATTTAGGGTTGTTCAGAAAGAGCGAACACAGAGAGTCCAGTTGCATGTGGGGCTGCGTAAGGGCTCCCCTGGGGAGTTCAGTTGTTCCCAAAGGCTTCCTTTCAGGGCAATTTTTGATGGGTGAAAGGGGCTTTGTATGCATTTTCTGGGGTCCTATTTTAAATTCCTCTCACATTCCGGGAAGGGATGTATTTAGGGTTGTTCAGAAAGAGCGAACACAGAGAGTCCAGTTGCATGTGGGACTGCGTAAAGGCTCCCCTGGGGAGTTCAGTTGTACCCAAAGGCTTCCTTTGGTGGCAATTTTTCATGGGTGAAAGGGGCTCTGTACGTGATTTCTGGGGTCATATTTACAATTCCTCTCAGATTCCGGTTAGGGATGTATTTAGGGTTGTTCAGAAAGAGCGAACACAGAGAGCCCAGTTGCATGTGGGGCTGCGTAAAGGCTCCCCTGGGGAGTTCAGTTGTACCCAAAGGATTCCTTTGGGGGCAATTTTTGATGGGTGAAAGGGGATCTGTACACGTTTTCCAGGGTCCTATTTTCAATTCCTCTCAGATTCCGAGAAGGGATGTATTTAGGGTTGTTCAGAAAGAGCGAACACAGAGAGTCCAGTTGCATGTGGGGCTGCGTAAAGGCTCCCCTGGGGAGTTCAGTTGTACCCAAAGGCTTCCTTTCAGGGCAATTTTTGATGGGTGAAAGGGGCTCTGTACACGTTTTCCAGGGTCCTATTTTAAATTCCTCTCACATTCCGGGAAGGGATGTATTTAGGGTTGTTCAGAAAGAGCGAACACAGAGAGTCCAGTTGCATGTGGGGCTGCGTAAAGGCTCCCCTGGGGAGTTCAGTTGTACCCAAAGGCTTCCTTTCAGGGAAATTTCTGATGGGTGAAAGCGGCTCTGTACGTGATTTCTGGGGTCATATTTACAATTCCTCTCAGATTCCGGTTAGGGATGTATTTAGGGTTGTTCAGAAAGAGCGAACACAGAGAGTCCAGTTGCATGTGGGGCTGCGTAAAGGCTCCCCTGGGGAGTTCAGTTGTACCCAAAGGATTCCTTTGGGGGCAATTTTTGATGGGTGAAAGGGGCTCTGTACACGTTTTCCAGGGTCCTATTTTCAATTCCTCTCAGATTCCGGTTAGGGATGTATTTAGGGTTGTTCAGAAAGAGCGAACACAGAGAGTCCAGTTGCATGTGGGGCTGCGTAAAGGCTCCCCTGAGGAGTTCAGTTGTACCCAAAGGCTTCCTTTCAGGGAAATTTTTGATGGGTGAAAGGGGCTCTGGACGTGATTTCTGGGGTCCTATTTACAATTCCTCTCAGATTCTGGTTAGGGATGTATTTAGGGTTGTTCAGAAAGAGCGAACACAGAGAGTCCAGTTGCATGTGGGGCTGCGTAAAGGCTCCCCTGGGGAGTTCAGTTGTACCCAAAGGCTTCCTTTGGTGGCAATTTTTGATGGGTGAAAGGGGCTTTGTATGCGTTTTCTGGGGTCCTATTTTAAATTCCTCTCACATTAAGGGAAGGGATGTATTTAGGGTTGTTCAGAAAGAGCGAACACAGAGAGTCCAGTTGCATGTGGGGCTGCGTAAGGGCTCCCCTGGGGAGTTCAGTTGTTCCCAAAGGCTTCCTTTGGGGGCAATTTTTGATGGGTGAAAGGGGCTTTGTATGCGTTTTCTGGGGTCCTATTTTAAATTCCTCTCAGATTCCGAGAAGGGATGTATTAAGGGTTGTTCAGAAAGAGCGAACACAGAGAGTCCAGTTGCATGTGGGGCTGCGTAAAGGCTCCCCTGGGGAGTTCAGTTGTACCCAAAGGCTTCCTTTGGGGGCAAGTTTTGATGGGTGAAAGGGGCTCTGTACACGTTTTCCAGGGTCTTATTTTAAATTCCTCTCACATTCCGGGAAGGGATGTATTTAGGGTTGTTCAGAAAGAGCGAACACAGAGAGTCCAGTTGCATGTGGGGCTGCGTAAAGGCTCCCCTGGGGAGTTCAGTTGTACCCAAAGGCTTCCTTTCAGGGAAATTTTTGATGGGTGAAAGCGGCTCTGTACGTGATTTCTGGGGTCATATTTACAATTCCACTCAGATTCCGGTTAGGCATGTATTTAGGGTTGTTCAGAAAGAGCGAACACAGAGAGTCCAGTTGCATGTGGGGCTGCGTAAAGGCTCCCCTGGGGAGTTCAGTTGTACCCAAAGGCTTCCTATGGGGGCAATTTTTGATGGGTGAAAGGGGCTCCGTACACGTTTTCCAGGATCCTATTTACAATTCCTCTCACATTCCGGGAAGGGATATATTTAGGGTTGTTCAGAAAGAGCGAACACAGAGAGTCCAGTTGCATGTGGGGCTGCGTAAGGGCTCCCCTGGGGAGTTCAGTTGTTCCCAAAGGCTTCCTTTCAGGGCAATTTTTGATGGGTGAAAGGGGCTTTGTATGCGTTTTCTGGGGTCCTATTTTAAATTCCTCTCACATTCCGGGAAGGGATGTATTTAGGGTTGTTCAGAAAGAGCGAACACAGAGAGTCCAGTTGCATGTGGGACTGCGTAAAGGCTCCCCTGGGGAGTTCAGTTGTACCCAAAGGCTTCCTTTCAGGGAAATTTTTGATGGGTGAAAGGGGCTCTGTACGTGATTTCTGGGGTCATATTTACAATTCCTCTCAGATTCCGGTTAGGGATGTATTTAGGCTTGTTCAGAAAGAGCGAACACAGAGAGTCCAGTTGCATGTGGGGCTGCGTAAAGGCTCCCCTGGGGAGTTCAGTTGTACCCAAAGGATTCCTTTGGGGGCAATTTTTGATGGGTGAAAGGGGATCTGTACACGTTTTCCAGGGTCCTATTTTCAATTCCTCTCAGATTCCGGTTAGGGATGTATTTAGGGTTGTTCAGAAAGAGCGAACACAGAGAGTCCAGTTGCATGTGGGGCTGCATAAAGGCTCCCAGGGGGAGTTCAGTTGTACCCAAAGGCTTGCTTTGGGGGCAATTTTTGATGGGTGAAAGGGGCTCTGTACGTGATTTCTGGGATCATATTTACAATTCCTCTCAGATTCCGGTTAGGGATGTATTTAGGGTTGTTCAGAAAGAGCGAACACAGAGAGTCCAGTTGCATGTGGGGCTGCGTAAGGGCTCCCCTGGGGAGTTCAGTTGTTCCCAAAGTCTTCCTTTCAGGACAATTTTTGATGGGTGAAAGGGGCTTTGTATGCGTTTTCTGGGGTCCTATTTTAAATTCCTCTCACATTACGGGAAGGGATGTATTTAGGGTTGTTCAGAAAGAGCGAACACAGAGAGTCCAGTTGCATGTGGGGCTGCGTAAAGGCTCCCCTGGGGAGTTCAGTTGTACCCAAAGGCTTCCTTTCAGGGAAATTTTTGATGGGTGAAAGCGGCTCTGTACGTGATTTCTGGGGTCATATTTACAATTCCACTCAGATTCCGGTTAGGCATGTATTTAGGGTTGTTCAGAAAGAGCGAACACAGAGAGTCCAGTTGCATGTGGGGCTGCGTAAAGGCTCCCCTGGGGAGTTCAGTTGTACCCAAAGGCTTCCTATGGGGGCAATTTTTGATGGGTGAAAGGGGCTCCGTACACGTTTTCCAGGATCCTATTTACAATTCCTCTCACATTCCGGGAAGGGATATATTTAGGGTTGTTCAGAAAGAGCGAACACAGAGAGTCCAGTTGCATGTGGGGCTGCGTAAGGGCTCCCCTGGGGAGTTCAGTTGTTCCCAAAGGCTTCCTTTCAGGGCAATTTTTGATGGGTGAAAGGGGCTTTGTATGCGTTTTCTGGGGTCCTATTTTAAATTCCTCTCACATTCCGGGAAGGGATGTATTTAGGGTTGTTCAGAAAGAGCGAACACAGAGAGTCCAGTTGCATGTGGGACTGCGTAAAGGCTCCCCTGGGGAGTTCAGTTGTACCCAAAGGCTTCCTTTCAGGGAAATTTTTGATGGGTGAAAGGGGCTCTGTACGTGATTTCTGGGGTCATATTTACAATTCCTCTCAGATTCCGGTTAGGGATGTATTTAGGCTTGTTCAGAAAGAGCGAACACAGAGAGTCCAGTTGCATGTGGGGCTGCGTAAAGGCTCCCCTGGGGAGGTCAGTTGTACCCAAAGGATTCCTTTGGGGGCAATTTTTGATGGGTGAAAGGGGATCTGTACACGTTTTCCAGGGTCCTATTTTCAATTCCTCTCAGATTCCGGTTAGGGATGTATTTAGGGTTGTTCAGAAAGAGCGAACACAGAGAGTCCAGTTGCATGTGGGGCTGCATAAAGGCTCCCAGGGGGAGTTCAGTTGTACCCAAAGGCTTGCTTTGGGGGCAATTTTTGATGGGTGAAAGGGGCTCTGTACGTGATTTCTGGGATCATATTTACAATTCCTCTCAGATTCCGGTTAGGGATGTATTTAGGGTTGTTCAGAAAGAGCGAACACAGAGAGTCCAGTTGCATGTGGGGCTGCGTAAGGGCTTCCCTGGGGAGTTCAGTTGTTCCCAAAGGCTTCCTTTCAGGACAATTTTTGATGGGTGAAAGGGGCTTTGTATGCGTTTTCTGGGGTCCTATTTTAAATTCCTCTCACATTCCGGGAAGGGATGTATTTAGGGTTGTTCAGAAAGAGCGAACACAGAGAGTCCAGTTGCATGTGGGGCTGCGTAAAGGCTCCCCTGCGGAGTTCAGTTGTACCCAAAGGCTTCCTTTCAGGGAAATTTTTGATGGGTGAAAGTGGCTCTATACGTGATTTCTGGGATCATATTTTCAATTCCTCTCAGTTTCCGGTTAGGGATGTATTTAGGCTTGTTCAGAAAGAGCGAACACAGAGAGTCCAGTTGCATGTGGGGCTGCGTAAAGGCTCCCCTGGGGAGTTCAGTTGTACCCAAAGGCTTCCTTTCAGGGCAATTTTTGATGGGTGAAAGGGGCTCTATACGTGATTTCTAGGGTCATATTTACAATTCCTCTCAGATTCCGGTTAGGGATGTATTTAGGGTTGTTCAGAAAGAGCGAACACAGAGAGTCCAGTTGCATGTGGGTCTGCGTAAAGGCTCCCCTGGGGAGTTCAGAAAGAGCGAACACAGAGAGTCCAGTTGCATGTGGGGCTGCGTGAGGGCTCCCCTGGGGAGTTCAGTTGTTCCCAAAGGCTTCCTTTGGGGGCAATTTTTGATGGGTGAAAGGGGCTTTGTATGCGTTTTCTGGGGTCCTATTTTAAATTCCTCTCAGATTCCGAGAAGGGATGTATTTAGGGTTGTTCAGAAAGAGCGAACACAGAGAGTCCAGTTGCATGTGGGGCTGCGTAAAGGCTCCCCGGGGGAGTTCAGTTGTACCCAAAGGCTTCCTTTGGGGGCAAGTTTTGATGGGTGAAAGGGGCTCTGTACACGTTTTCCAGGGTCTTATTTTAAATTCCTCTCACATTCCGGGAAGGGATGTATTTAGGGTTGTTCAGAAAGAGCGAACACAGAGAGTCCAGTTGCATGTGGGGCTGCGTAAAGGCTCCCCTGGGGAGTTCAGTTGTATCCAAAGGCTTCCTTTCAGGGAAATTTTTGATGGGTGAAAGCGGCTCTGTACGTGATTTCTGGGGTCATATTTACAATTCCACTCAGATTCCGGTTAGGCATGTATTTAGGGTTGTTCAGAAAGAGCGAACACAGAGAGTCCAGTTGCATGTGGGGCTGCGTAAAGGCTCCCCTGGGGAGTTCAGTTGTACCCAAAGGCTTCCTATGGGGGCAATTTTTGATGGGTGAAAGGGGCTCCGTACACGTTTTCCAGGATCCTATTTACAATTCCTCTGTGTTTCCGGTTAGGGATATATTTAGGGTTGTTCAGAAAGAGCGAACACAGAGAGTCCAGTTGCATGTGGGGCTGCGTAAGGGCTCCCCTGGGGAGTTCAGTTGTTCCCAAAGGCTTCCTTTCAGGGCAATTTTTGATGGGTGAAAGGGGCTTTGTATGCGTTTTCTGGGGTCCTATTTTAAATTCCTCTCACATTCCGGGAAGGGATGTATTTAGGGTTGTTCAGAAAGAGCGAACACAGAGAGTCCAGTTGCATGTGGGACTGCGTAAAGGCTCCCCTGGGGAGTTCAGTTGTACCCAAAGGCTTCCTTTCAGGGAAATTTTTGATGGGTGAAAGGGGCTCTGTACGTGATTTCTGGGGTCATATTTACAATTCCTCTCAGATTCCGGTTAGGGATGTATTTAGGCTTGTTCAGAAAGAGCGAACACAGAGAGTCCAGTTGCATGTGGGGCTGCGTAAAGGCTCCCCTGGGGAGTTCAGTTGTACCCAAAGGATTCCTTTGGGGGCAATTTTTGATGGGTGAAAGGGGATCTGTACACGTTTTCCAGGGTCCTATTTTCAATTCCTCTCAGATTCCGGTTAGGGATGTATTTAGGGTTGTTCAGAAAGAGCGAACACAGAGAGTCCAGTTGCATGTGGGGCTGCATAAAGGCTCCCCGGGGGAGTTCAGTTGTACCCAAAGGCTTCCTTTGGGGGCAATTTTTGATGGGTGAAAGGGGCTCTGTACGTGATTTCTGGGATCATATTTACAATTCCTCTCAGATTCCGGTTAGGGATGTATTTAGGGTTGTTCAGAAAGAGCGAACACAGAGAGTCCAGTTGCATGTGGGGCTGCGTAAGGGCTCCCCTGGGGAGTTCAGTTGTTCCCAAAGGCTTCCTTTCAGGACAATTTTTGATGGGTGAAAGGGGCTTTGTATGCGTTTTCTGGGGTCCTATTTTAAATTCCTCTCACATTCCGGGAAGGGATGTATTTAGGGTTGTTCAGAAAGAGCGAACACAGAGAGTCCAGTTGCATGTGGGGCTGCGTAAAGGCTCCCCTGCGGAGTTCAGTTGTACCCAAAGGCTTCCTTTCAGGGAAATTTTTGATGGGTGAAAGTGGCTCTATACGTGATTTCTGGGATCATATTTTCAATTCCTCTCAGTTTCCGGTTAGGGATGTATTTAGGCTTGTTCAGAAAGAGCGAACACAGAGAGTCCAGTTGCATGTGGGGCTGCGTAAAGGCTCCCCTGGGGAGTTCAGTTGTACCCAAAGGCTTCCTTTCAGGGCAATTTTTGATGGGTGAAAGGGGCTCTATACGTGATTTCTAGGGTCATATTTACAATTCCTCTCAGATTCCGGTTAGGGATGTATTTAGGGTTGTTCAGAAAGAGCGAACACAGAGAGTCCAGTTGCATGTGGGTCTGCGTAAAGGCTCCCATGGGGAGTTCAGAAAGAGCGAACACAGAGAGTCCAGTTGCATGTGGGGCTTTGTAAAGGCTCCCCTGGGGAGTTCAGTTGTACCCAAAGGCTTTCTTTGGGGGCAATTTTTGATGGGTGAAAGGGGCTTTGTATGCGTTTTCTGGGGTCCTATTTTAAATTCCTCTCACATTCCGGGAAGGGATGTATTTAGGGTTGTTCAGAAAGAGCGAACACAGAGAGTCCAGTTGCATGTGGGGCTGCGTAAAGGCTCCCCTTTGGAGTTCAGTTGTTCCCAAAGGCTTCCTTCAGGGAAATTTTTGATGGGTGAAAGGGGCTCTGTACGTGATTTCTGGGGTCCTATTTACAATTCCTCTCAGATTCCGGTTAGGGATGTATTTAGGGTTGTTCAGAAAGAGCGAACACAGAGAGTCCAGTTGCATGTGGGGCTGCGTAAAGGCTCCCCTGGGGAGTTCAGTTGTACCCAAAGGCTTCCTTTCAGGGTAATTTATGATGTGTGAAAGGGGCTTTGTATGCGTTTTCTGGGGTCCTATTTTTAATTCCTCTCACATTCCGGGAAGGGATGTATTTAGGGGTGTTCAGAAAGAGCGAACACAGAGAGTCCAGTTGCATGTGGGGCTGCGTAAAGGCTCCCCTGGGGAGTTCAGTTGTACCCAAAGGCTTCCTTTCAGGGCAATTTTTGAAGGGTGAAAGGGGCTCTGTACGTGATTTCTGGGGTAATATTTTCAATTCCTCTCAGATTCCGGTTAGGCATGTATTTAGGATTGTTTAGAAAGAGCGAACACAGAGAGTCCAGTTGCATGTGGGGCTGCGTAAAGGCTCCCCTGGGGAGTTCAGTTGTTCCCAAAGGCTTCCTTTCAGGGCAATTTTTGATGGCTGAAAGGGGCTTTGTATGCGTTTTCTGGGGTCCTATTTTAAATTCCTCTCACATTCCGGTTAGGGATGTATTTAGGGTTGTTCAGAAAGAGCGAACACAGAGAGTCCAGTTGCATGTGGGGCTGCGTAAAGGCTCCCCTGGGGAGTTCAGTTGTACCCAAAGGCTTCCTTTCAGGGAAATTTTTGATGGGTGAAAGGGGCTCTGTACGTGATTTCTGGGGTCCTATTTTCAATTCCTCTCAGATTCCGGGTAGGGAAATATTTAGGGATGTTCAGAAAGAGCGAACACAGAGAGTCCAGTTGCATGTGGGGCTGCGTAAAGGATCCCCTGGGGAGTTCAGTTGTACCCAAAGGCTTCAATTCAGGACAATTTTTGATGAGTGAAAGGGGCTTTGTATGCGTTTTCTGAGGTCCTATTTTTAATTCCTCTCACATTCCGGGAAGGGATGTATTTAGGCTTGTTCAGAAAGAGCGAACACAGAGAGTCCAGTTGCATGTGGGGCTGCGTAAAGGCTCCCCTGGGGAGTTCAGTTGTACCCAAAGGCTTCCTTTGGGGGCGATTTTTGATGGGTGAAAGGGGCTTTGTATGCGTTTTCTGGGGTCCTATTTTAAATTCCTCTCACATTAAGGGAAGGGATGTATTTAGGGTTGTTCAGAAAGAGCGAACACAGAGAGTCCAGTTGCATGTGGGGCTGCGTAAAGGCTCCCCTGGGGAGTTCAGTTGTACCCAAAGGCTTCCTTTCAGGGTAATTTTTGATGGGTGAAAGGGGCTCTCTACGTGATTTCTGGGATCATATTTTCAATTCCTCTCAGATTCCGGTTTGGCATGAATTTAGGATTGTTCAGAAAGAGCGAACACAGAGAGTCCAATTGCATGTGGGGCTGCGTAAAGGCTCCCCTGGGGAGTTCAGTTGTACGCAAAGGCTTCCTTTGGGTACAACTGAACTCCCCAGGGGAGCCTTTACGCAGCCCCACATGCAACTGGACTCTCTGTGTTCGCTCGTTCTGAACAACCCTAAATATCTCCCTACCCGGAATCTGAGAGGAATTGAAAAAAGGACCCCAGAAAATGCGTACAGAGCCCCGTTCACCCATCAAAAATTGCCCCCAAAGGAATCCTTTGGGAACAACTTACCTCCCCAGGGGAGCCTTCACGCAGCCCCACGTGCAGCTGGACTCTCTGTGTTCGCTCTTTCTGAACAATGCTAAATATCTCCCTACCCGGAACCTGAAGGAATTTAAAATAAGACCCCAGAAAACGCGTACAGAGCCCAATTCAACCATCAAAAATTGCCCCCAAAGGAAGCCTTTGGGTACAACTGAACTCCCCAGGGGAGACTTTACGCAGCCCTTAATGCAACTGGCCTCTCTGTGTTCGCTCTTTCTGAACAACGCTAAATACAGCGCTACCTGGAATCTGAGAGGAATTGAAAATAGGACCCCAGAAAACGCATACAAGACCCGTTTCGCCCATCAAAACTTGCCCCCAAAGGAAGCCTTTGGGTACAACTGAACTCCCCAGGGGTGCCTTTAAGCAGCCCCACATGCAACTGGACTCTCTGTGTTTGGTCTTTCTGAACAATGTTAAATATCTCCCTAACCGGAATCTGAAGGAATTTAAAATAA
Source organism: Mergus octosetaceus (assembly GCA_036873955.1). Classification (NCBI taxonomy): domain Eukaryota; kingdom Metazoa; phylum Chordata; class Aves; order Anseriformes; family Anatidae; genus Mergus; species Mergus octosetaceus. The sequence continues at coordinate 7,331,572 of CM072317.1, forward strand.
GACCCCAGAAAAGGCATACAGAGCCCCTTTCACCCATCAAAAATTGCCCCCAAAGGAAGCCTTTGGGTACAACTGAACTCCCCAAGGGAGCCTTTACGCAGCCCCACATGCAACTGGACTCTCTGTGTTCGCTCTTTCTGAACAACCCTAAAGACATCCCCACCCGGAATCTGAGAGGAATTGAAAAGAGGACCCCAGAAATCGCGTACAGAGCCCCTTTCACCCATCAAAAATTGCCCGCAAAGGAAGCCTTTGGGTACAACTGAACTCCCCAGGGGAGCCTTTACGCAGCCCCACATGCAACTGGACTCTCTGTGTTCGCTCGTTCTGAACAACCCTAAATATCTCCCTACCCGGAATCTGAGAGGAATTGAAAAAAGGACCCCAGAAAATGCGTACAGAGCCCCTTACGCACATCAAAAATAGCCACCAAAGGAAGCCTTTGGGTACAACTGAACTCCCCAGGGGAGCCTTTACGCAGCCCCACATGCAACTGGACTCTCTGTGTTCGCTCGTTCTGAACAACCCTAAATATCTCCCTATCCGGAATCTGAGAGGAATTGAAAAAAGGACCCCAGAAAATGCGTACAGAGCCCTTTTCCCCCATCAAAAATTGCCCCCAAAGGAAGCCTTAGGGTACAACTGAACTCCAAAGGGGAGCCGTCACGCAGCCCCACATGCACCTGGACTCTCTGTGTTCGCTCTTTCTGAACAATGCTAAATATCTCCCTACCCGGAACCCGTAGGAATTTAAAATAAGACCCCAGTAAATGCGTACAGAGCCCCTTTCAACCATCAAAAATTGCCCCCAAAATAAGCCTTTGGGTACAACTGAACTCCCCAGGGGAGAATTTACGCAGCCCCACATGCAACTGGACTCTCTGTGTTCACTCTTTCTGAACAGCCCTAAATACAGCCCTACCTGGAATCTGAGAAGAATTGAAAATAGGTCCCCGGAAATCGTGTACAGATCCCCTTTCGCCCATCAAAAATTGCCCCCAAAGGAAGCCTTTGGGTACAACTGAACTCCCCAGGGAACCTTTACGCAGCCCCACATGCAACTGGACTCTCTGTGTTCGCACTTTCTGAACAGCCCTAAATACAGCCCTACCTGGAATCTGAGAGGAATTGAAAATAGGTCCCCGGAAATCGTGTACAGATCCCCTTTCGCCCATCAAAAATTGCCCCCAAAGGAAGCCTTTGGGTACAAATGAACTCCCCAGGGGAGACTTCATGCAGCCCGACATGCAACTGGACTCTCAGTGTTAACCCTTTCTTAAAAACCCTAAGTACATCCCTACCCGGAATCTGAGAGTAATGAAAATAGGACCCCAGAAAATGCGTAAAGAGCCCCTTTCACCCATCAAAAATTGCCGCCAAAGGAAGCCTTCGGGTACAACTGTACTCCCCAGGGGAGCCTTTACGCAGCCCCACATGCAACTGGACTCTCAGTGTTAACCCTTTCTTAAAAACCATAAGTCCATCCCTACCCGGAATCTAAGAGGAAATGAAAATAGGACCCCAGAAAACGCGTACAGAGACCCTTTCACCCGTCAAAAATTGCCCTCAATGGAAGCCTTTGTGTACAACTGAAATCCCCAGGGGAGACTTTACGCAGCCCCACATGCAGCTGGACTCTCTGTGTTCGCTCTTTCTGAACAATGCTAAATATTTCCCTACCCGGAATCTGTAGGAATTTTAAATACACCCCAGAAAATGCGTACAGAGCCCCTTTCAACCATCAAAAATTGCCCCCAGAGGAAGTCTTTGGGTACAACTGAACTCCCCAGGCGAGCCTTTACGCAGCCCGACATGCAACTGGACTCTCTATGTTCGCTCTTTCTGAACAATCCTAAATACAGCCCTACCTGGAATCTGAGAGGAATTTAAAATAGGACCCCAGAAAACGCAGACAAGGCCCATTTTGCCCATCAAAAATTGCCCCCAAAGGAGGACTTTGGGTACAACTGTACTCCCCAGGCGAGCCTTTACGCAGCCCCACATGCAACTGGACTCTCTGTGTTCGCTCTTCCTGAACAATGCTAAATATCTCCCTAACCGGAATCTAAAGGAATTTAAAATAAGACCCCAGAAATGGCGTACAGAGCCCATTTCAACCATCAAAAATTGCCCCCAAAGGAAGCCTTTGGGTACAACTGAACTCCCCAGGGGAGCCTGCACGCAGCCCCACGTGCAGCTGGACTCTCTGTATTCGCTCTTTCTGAACAATGCTAAATATCTCCCTACCCGGAATCTGAAGGAATTTAAAATAAGACCCCAGAAAACGCGTACAGAGCCCAATTCAACCATCAAAAAATGCCCCAAAGGAAGTCTATGGGTACAACTGAACTCCCCAGGGGAGCCTTGACGCAGCCCCACATGCAACTGGACTCTCTGTGTTCGCTCTTTCTGAAGAACCCTAACTACAGCACTACCTGGAATCTGAGAGGAATTGAAAATAGGACCCCAGAAAACGCATACAAGGCCCATTTTGCCCATCAAAAATTGCCGCCAAAAGAAGCCTTTGGGTACAACTGAACTCCCCAGGGGAGCCTTTACGCAGAGTCACATGCAAATGTATTCTCTGTGTTCGCTCTTTCTGAACAACCGCAAATATCTCCCTACCCGGTATCTGAGAGGAACTGAAAATAGGACCCAAGAAATCGCGTACAGAGCCCCTTTCAACCATCAAAAATTTCCCCCAAAGGAAGCCTTTGGGTACAACTGAACTCCCCAGGGGAACCTTTACGCAGCCAGACATGCAACTGGACTCTCTATGTTCGCTCTTTCTGAAGAATCCTAAATACAGCCCTACCTAGAATCTGAGAGGAATTGAAAATAGGACCCCAGAAAACGCGTACAAGACCCCTTTCGCCCATCAAAACTTGCCCCCAAAGGAAGCCTTTGGGTACAACTGAACTCCCCAGGGGAGCCTTTACGTAGAGTCACATGCAAATGTATTCTCTGTGTTCGCTCTTTCTGAACAACCGCAAATATCTCCCTACCCGGAATCTGAGAGGAACTGAAAATAGGACCCAAGAAATCGCGTACCGAGCCCCTTTCACCGATCAAAAATTGCCCTCAAAGGAAGCCTTTGGGTACAACTGAACTCCCCAGGGGAGCCTTTACGCAGAGTCACATGCAAATGTATTCTCTGTGTTCGCTCTTTCTGAACAACCGCAAATATCTCCCTACCCGGAATCTGAGAGGAACTGAAAATAGGACCCCAGAAATCGCGTACAGAGCCCCTTTCACCCATTAAAAATTGCCCCCAAAGGAAGCCTTTGGGTACAACTGAACTCCCCAGGGGAGCCTTTACGCAGCCCCACATGCATCTGGACTCTATGTGTTCGCTCTTTCTGAACAACCCTAAAGACATCCCTACCCGGAATCTGAGAGGAATTGAAAATAGGACCCCAGAAATCGCGTACAGAGCCCTTGACGCACATCAAAAATTGCCCCCAAAGGAAGCCTTTGGGTACAACTGAACTCCCCAGGGGAACCTTTACGCAGCCAGACATGCAACTGGACTCTCTATGTTCGCTCTTTCTGAAGAATCCTAAATACAGCCCTACCTAGAATCTGAGAGGAATTGAAAATAGGACCCCAGAAAACGCGTACAAGACCCCTTTCGCCCATCAAAACTTGCCCCCAAAGGAAGCCTTTGGGTACAACTGAACTCCCCAGGGGAGCCTTTACGTAGAGTCACATGCAAATGTATTCTCTGTGTTCGCTCTTTCTGAACAACCGCAAATATCTCCCTACCCGGAATCTGAGAGGAACTGAAAATAGGACCCAAGAAATCGCGTACCGAGCCCCTTTCACCGATCAAAAATTGCCCTCAAAGGAAGCCTTTGGGTACAACTGAACTCCCCAGGGGAGCCTTTACGCAGAGTCACATGCAAATGTATTCTCTGTGTTCGCTCTTTCTGAACAACCGCAAATATCTCCCTACCCGGAATATGAGAGGAACTGAAAATAGGACCCCAGAAATCGCGTACAGAGCCCCTTTCACCCATTAAAAATTGCCCCCAAAGGAAGCCTTTGGGTACAACTGAACTCCATAGGGGAGCCTTTACGCAGAGTCACATGCAAATGTATTCTCTGTGTTCGCTCTTTCTGAACAACCGCAAATATCTCCCTACCCGGAATCTGAGAGGAACTGAAAATAGGACCCCAGAAATCGCGTACAGAGCCCTTGACGCATATCAAAAATTGCCCCCAAAGGAAGCCTTTGGGTACAACTGAACTCCCCAGGGGAGCCTTCTTGCACCCCGACATGAAACTGGACTCTCTGTGTTCGCTCTTTCTGAACAACCCTAAATATCTCCCTACCCGGAATCTGAAAGGAATTGAAATTAGGACCGCAGAAAACGTGTACAAGGCCCATTTTGCCCATCAAAAATTGCCCCCAACGGAAGGCTTTGGGTACAAATGAACTCCCCAGGGGAACCTTTACGCAGCCCCACATGCATCTGGACTCTATGTGTTCGCTCTTTCTGAACAACCCTAAATATCTCCCTAATAATTCCAGCTGGGTACACGTTTTCTGCGGTTCTAAATATCTCCCTAACAGGAATCTGATGGAATTTAATATAATACCCCAGAAAACGCGTACAGAGCCCTTTTCAACCATCAAAAATTGCCCCCAAAGGAAGTCTTTGGGTACGGCTGAATTCCCCAGGTGAGCCTTTACGTAGCCCCACATGCAAATGGACTCTCTGTGTTAGCTCTTTCTGAACAACCCTAAATACAGCCCTACCTGGAATCTGAGAGGAATTGAAAATATGACCCCAGAAAACGCATACAAGGCCCATTTTGACCATCAAAAATTGCCGCCAAAAGAAGCCTTTGGGTACAACTGAACTCCCCAGGGGAGCCTTTACGCAGAGTCACATGCAAATGTATTCTCTGTGTTCGCTCTTTCTGAACAACCGCAAATATCTCCCTACCCGGTATCTGAGAGGAACTGAAAATAGGACCCAAGAAATCGAGTACAGAGCCCCTTTCACCCATCAAAAATTGCCCCCAAAGGAAGCCTTTGGGTACAACTGAACTCCCCAGGGTAGCCTTTACGTAGAGTCACATGCAAATGTATTCTCTGTGTTCGCTCTTTCTGAACAACCGCAAATATCTCCCTACCCGGAATCTGAGAGGAACTGAAAATAGGACCCAAGAAATCGCGTACCGAGCCCCTTTCACCGATCAAAAATTGCCCTCAAAGGAAGCCTTTGGGTACAACTGAACTCCCCAGGGGAGCCTTTACGCAGAGTCACATGCAAATGTATTCTCTGTGTTCGCTCTTTCTGAACAACCGCAAATATCTCCCTACCCGGAATCTGAGAGGAACTGAAAATAGGACCCCAGCAATCGCGTACAGAGCCCCTTTCACCCATTAAAAATTGCCCCCAAAGGAAGCCTTTGGGTACAACTGAACTCCCCAGGGGAGCCTTTACACAGCCCCACATGCAACTGGACTCTCTGTGTTCGCTCTTTCTGAACAACCCTAAAGACATCCCTACCCGGAATCTGAGAGGAATTGAAAATAGGACCCCAGAAATCGCGTACAGAGCCCTTGACGCACATCAAAAATTGCCCCCAAAGGAAGCCTTTGGGTACAACTGAACTCCCCAGGGGAGCCTTCTTGCACCCCGACATGAAACTGGACTCTCTGTGTTCGCTCTTTCTGAACAACCCTAAATATCTCCCTACCCGGAATCTGAAAGGAATTGAAATTAGGACCGCAGAAAACGTGTACAAGGCCCATTTTGCCCATCAAAAATTGCCCCCAACGGAAGGCTTTGGGTACAAATGAACTCCCCAGGGGAACCTTTACGCAGCCCCACATGCATCTGGACTCTATGTGTTCGCTCTTTCTGAACAACCCTAAATATCTCCCTAATAATTCCAGCTGGGTACACGTTTTCTGCGGTTCTAAATATCTCCCTAACAGGAATCTGATGGAATTTAAAATAATACCCCAGAAAACGCGTACATAGCCCTTTTCAACCATCAAAAATTGCCCCCAAAGGAAGTCTTTGGGTACGGCTGAATTCCCCAGGTGAGCCTTTACGCAGCCCCACATGCAAATGGACTCTCTGTGTTAGCTCTTTATGAACAATCCTAAATACAGCCCTACCTGGAATCAGAGAGGAATTGAAAATTGGACCCCAAAAAACGTGTAAAAGGCCCTTTTTTCCCATCAAAAATTGCCCCCAAAGGAAGCCTTTGGGTACAGCTGAACTCCCCAGGGGTGCCTTTACGCAGCCCCACATGCAACTGGACTCTCTGTGTTTGCTCTTTCTGAACAACCCTAAACATATCCCTACCCGGAATCCGAGAGGAATTGAAAATAGGACCGCAGAAAACGTGTACAAGGCCCATTTTGCCTATCAAAAATTGCCCCCAAAGGAAGCCTTTGGGTACAACTGAACTCCCCAGGGGGGCCTTTACGCAGCCCCACATGCAACTAGACTCTCTGTGTTCGCTTTTTCTGAACAGCCTTAAATACAGCCCTACCTGGAATATGAGAGGAATTGAAAATAGGACCCCAGAAAACGCATTCAAGGCCAATTTTGCCCATCAAAAATTGCCGCCAAAGGAAGCCTTTGGGTACGACTGAACTCCCCAGGGGAGCCTTTACGCAGCCCCACATGCAACTGGACTCTCTGTGTTCGATCTTTCTGAACAACCCCAAATATCTCCCTACCCGGAATCTGAGAGGAATTGAAAATAGGACCCCAGAAAACGCGTACAGAGCCCCTTTCACCCATCAAAAATTGCCCCCAAAGGAAGCCTTTGGGTACAACGGAACTCTCCAGGGGAGCCTTTACGCAGCCCCACATGCAACTGGACTCTCTGTGTTCGCTCTTTCTGAACAGCGCTAAATATCTCCCTACCCGGAATCTAAGATGAATTGAAAATAGGACCCCAGAAAACGTGTACAAGGCCCATTTTGCCCATCAAAAATTGCCCCCAAAGGAAGCCTTTGGGTACAACTGAACTCCCCAGGGGAGCCTTTACGCAGCCCCACATGCAACTGGACTCTCTGTGTTCGCTTTTTCTGAACAGCCCTAAATACAGCCCTACCTGGAATCTGAGAGGAATTGAAAATAGGACCCCAGAAAACGTGTACAAGGCCCATTTTGCCCATCAAAAATTGCCCCGGAAGGAAGCCTTTGGGTACAACTGAACTCCCCAGGGGAGCCTTTACGCAGCCCCACATGCAACTGGACTCTCTGTGTTCGCTTTTTCTGAACAGCCCTAAATACAGCCCTACCTGGAATCAGAGAGGAGTTGAAAATAGGACCCCAGAAAACGTGTACAAGGCCCATTTTGCCCATCAAAAATTGCCCCCAAAGGAAGCATTTGGGTACAACTGAACTCCCCAGGGGAGCCTTTACGCAGTCCCATATGCAATTGGACTCTCTGTGTTCGCTCTTTCTGAACAGCCCTAAATGTAGCCCTACCCGAAATCTGAGAGGAATTGAAAATAGGACCCCAGAAAACGTGTACAAGGCCCATTTTGCCCATCAAAAATTGCCCCCAAAGGAAGCCTTTGGGTACAACTGAACTCCCCAGGGGAGCCTTTACGCAGCCCCACATGCTACTGGACTCTCTGCGTTCGCTTTTTCTGAACAGCCCTAAATACAGCCCTACCTGGAATCGAGAGGAATTGAAAATAGGACCCCAGAAAACGTGTACAAGGCCCATTTTTCCCATCAAAAATTACCCCCAAAGGAAGCCTTTTGGTACAACTGAACTCCCCAGAGGAGCCTTCATGCAGCCCGACATGCAACTGGACTCTCATTGTTAACACTTTCTTAAAAACCCTAAGTATATCCCTACCCGGAATCTGAGAGAAATGAAAATAGGACCCCAGAAAACGCGTACAGAGCCCCTTTCAACCATAAAAAAATTGCCCCCAAAGGAAGCCTTTGGGTACAACTGAACTCCCCAGGGGAGCCTTTACGCAGCCCCACATGCAACTGGACTCTCTCTGTTCCCTCTTTCTTAAAAATGCTAAATATCTCCCTACCCGGAATCTGAGAGGAATTTAAAATACGACCCCGGAAATCGCGTACAGAGCCCCTTTCGCCCATCAAAAATTGCCCCCAAAGGAAGCCTTTGGGTACAACTGAACTCCCCAGGGGAGCCTTTACGCAGCCCCACATGCAACTGGACTCTCTGTGTTCGCTTTTTCTGAACAGCCCTAAATACGTCCCTTCCCGGAATGTGAGAGCAATGTAAAATAGGACCCCAGAAACCGCGTACAGAGCCCTTTTTGCCAATCAAAAATTGCCCCCAAAGGAAGCCTTTGGGTACAACTGAACTCCCCAGGGGAGCCTTCACGCAGCCCCACATGCAACTGGACTCTCTGTGTTCGCTCTTTCTGAACAATGCTAAATATCTCCCTAACCGGAATCTGATGGAATTTAAAATAAGACCACAGAAAACGCGTAGGAAACCTTTGGGTACAAATGAACTCCCCAGGGGAGCCTTCACGCAGCCCCACATGCAGCTGGACTCTCTGTGTTCGCTCTTTCTGAACAATGCTAAATATCTCCCTACCCGGAATCTAAAGGAATTTAAAATAAGACCCCAGAAAACGCGTACAGAGCCCAATTCAACCATCAAAAAATGCCCCAAAGGAAGTCTATGTGTATAAGTGAATTCCCCAGGGGAGCCTTTACGCAGCCCCACATGCAACTGGACTCTCTATGTTCGCTCTTTCTGAAAAACCCTAAATACAGCCCTACCTGGAATCTGAGAGGAATTTAAAATAGGACCCCAGAAAACGCATACAAGGCCCATTTTGCCCATCAAAAATTGCCCCCAAAGGAAGCCTTTGGGTACAACTGAACTCCCCAGGGGAGCCTTTACGCAGCCCCACATGCAACTGGACTCTCTGTGTTCGCTCTTTCTGAACAACCGCAAATATCTCCCTACCCGGAATCTGAAAGGAATTGAAAATAGGACCTCAGAAAACGTGTACAAGGCCCATTTTGCACATCAAAAATTGCCCCCAAAGGAAGCCTTTGGGTACAAATGAACTCCCCAGGGGAACCTTTACGCAGCACCACATGCAACTGGACTCTATGTGTTCGCTCTTTCTGAACAGCCCTAAATACAGCCCTACCTGGAATCTGAGAAAATTGAAAATAGGTCCCCGGAAATCGTGTACAGATCCCCTTTCGCCCATCAAAAATTGCCCCCAAAGGAAGCCTTTGGGTACAACTGAACTCCCCAGGGGAGCCTTCATGCAGCCCGACATGCAACTGGACTCTCAGTGTTAACTCTTTCTTAAAAACCCTAAGTACATCCCTACCCGGAATCTGAGAGAAATGAAAATAGGACCCCAGAAAACGCGTACAGAGCCCCTTTCACCCATCAAAAATTGACCCCAAAGGAAGCCTTTGGGTACAACTGAACTCCCCAGGGGAGCCTTTACGCAGCCCCACATGCAACTGGACTCTCTGTGTTTGCTCTTTCTGAACAACCCTAAATATCTCCCTACCCGGAATCTAAGAGGAATTGAAAATAGGACCCCAAAAATGTGTACAAGGCGCTTTTCTGCCAATCAAAAATTGCCCCCAAAGGAAGCCTTTGGGTACTACTGAACTCCCCAGGGGAGCCTTGACGCAGCCCCACATGCAACTGGACTCTCTGTGTTCGCTCTTTCTGAAGAACCCTAACTACAGCGCTGCATGGAATCTGAGAGGAATTGAAAATAGGACCGTAGAAAACGTGTACAAGGCCCATTTTGCCCATCAAAAATTGCACCCAAAGGAAGCCTTTGGGTACAACTGAACTCCCCAGGGGAGCCTTTACGCAGCCCGACATGCAACTGGACTCTCTATGTTCGCTTTTTCTGAACAACCCTAAATACATCCCTAACCGGAATCTGAGAGGAATTGAAAATAGGACCCCAGAAAACGCATACAAGGCCCATTTTGCCCATCAAAAATTGCCGCCAAAGGAAGCCTTTGGGTACAACTGAACTCCCCAGGGGAGCCTTTACGCAGAGTCACATGCAAATGTATTCTCTGTGTTCGCTCTTTCTGAACAACCGCAAATATCTCCCTACCCGGAATCTGAGAGGAACTGAAAATAGGACCCAAAAAATCGCGTACAGAGCCCATTTCACCCATCAAAAATTGCCCCCAAAGGAAGCCTTTGGGTACAAATGAACTCCCCAGGGGAGCCTTTACGCAGCCCCACATGCAACTGGACTCTCTGTGTTCGCTCTTTCTGAAGAACCCCAAATATCTCCCTATCCGGAATCTGAGAGGAATTGAAAATAGGACTCCAGAAAACGCGTACAGAGCCCCTTTCACCCATCAAAAATTGCCCCAAAGGAAGCCTTTGGGTACAACTGAACTCCCGAGGGGAGCCTTTACGAAACCCCACATGCAACTGGACTCTCTGTGTTCGCTCTTTCTGAACAGCCCTACATACAGCCCTACCTGGAATCTGAGAGGAATTGAAAATAGGACCGCAGAAAACGTGTACAAGGCCCATTTTGCCCATCAAAAATTGCCCCCAAAGGAAGCCTTTGGGTACAACTGAACTTCCCAGGGGAGAATTTACGAAGCCCCACATGCAACTGGACTCTCTGTGTGTTCGCTCTTTCTGAACAGCGCTAAATATCTCCCTGCCCGGAATCTAAGAGGAACTGAAAATAGGACCCAAAAAATCGCGTACAGAGCCCATTTCACCCATCAAAAATTGCCCCCAAAGGAAGCCTTTGGGTACAAATGAACTCCCCAGGGGAGCCTTTACGCAGCCCCACATGCAACTGGACTCTCTGTGTTCGCTCTTTCTGAAGAACCCCAAATATCTCCCTATCCGGAATCTGAGAGGAATTGAAAATAGGACCCCAGAAAACGCGTACAGAGCCCCTTTCACCCATCAAAAATTGCCCCAAAGGAAGCCTTTGGGTACAACTGAACTCCCGAGGGGAGCCTTTACGAAACCCCACATGCAACTGGACTCTCTGTGTTCGCTCTTTCTGAACAGCCCTACATACAGCTCTACCTGGAATCTGAGAGGAATTGAAAATAGGACCGCAGAAAACGTGTACAAGGCCCATTTTGCCCATCAAAAATTGCCCCCAAAGGAAGCCTTTGGGTACAACTGAACTCCCCAGGGGAGAATTTACGAAGCCCCACATGCAACTGGACTCTCTGTGTGTTCGCTCTTTCTGAACAGCGCTAAATATCTCCCTGCCCGGAATCTAAGAGGAATTGAAAATAGGACCCCAGAAAACGTGTACAAGGCCCATTTTGCCTATCAAAAATTGCCCCCAAAGGAAGCCTTTGGGTACAACTGAACTCCCCAGGGGAGCCTTTACGCAGCCCCACAGGCAACTGGACTCTCTATGTTCACTCGTTCTGAACAACCCTAAATACATCCCTAACCGGAATCTGAGAGGAATTGAAAATAGGACCCAAGAAATCGCGTACAAGGCCCTTTTCACCCATCAAAAATTGCCCCCAAAGGAAGCCTTTGGGTACAACTGAACTCCCCAGGGGAGCCTTTACGCAGCCCCACATGCAACTGGACTCTGTGTGTTCGCTTTTTCTGAACAGCCCTAAATACAACCCTACATGGAATCGAGAGGAATTGAAAATAGGACCCCAGAAAACGTGTACAAGGCCCATTTTGCCCATCAAAAATTGCCCCCAAAGGAAGCCTTTGGGTACTACTCAACTCCCCAGAGGAGCCTTTACGCAGCCCCACATGCAACTGGACTCTCTGTGTTCGCTCTTTCTGAACAACCCCAAATATCTCCCTACCCGGAATCTGAGAGGAATTGAAAATAGGACCCCAGAAATCTCGTACAGAGCCCCTTTCACCCATCAAAAATTGCCCCCAAAGGAAGCCTTTGGGTACAACTGAACTCCCCGGGCGAGCCTTTACGCAGCCCCACATGCAACTGGACTCTCTGTGTTCGCTTTTTCTGAACAGCCCTAAATACAGCACTACCTGTAATCTGAGAGGAATTGAAAATAGGACCCCAGAAAACGTGTACAAGGCCCATTTTGCCTATCAAAAATTGCCCCCAAAGTAAGCCTTTGGGTACAACTGAACTCCCCAGGGGAGCCTTTACGCAGCCCCACATGCAATTGGACTCTCTGTGTTCGCTCTTCCTGAACAGTCCTAAATGCAGCCCTACCCGAAATCTGAGAGGAATTGAAAATATGACCCCAGAAAACGTGTACAAGGCCCATTTTGCCCATCAAAAATTGCCCCCAAAGGAAGCCTTTGGGTACAACTGAACTCGGCAGGGGAGCCTTTACGCAGCCCCACATGCAACTGGACTCTCTGTGTTCGCTTTTTCTGAACAGCGCCAAATACAGCCCTACCTGGAATCGAGAGGAATTGAAAATAGGACCCCAGAAAACGTGTACAAGGCCCATTTTGCCTATCAAAAATTGCCCCCAAAGGAAGCCTTTGGGTACAATTAACTCCCCAGGGGAGCCTTTACGCAGCCCCACATGCAACTGGACTCTCTGTGTTCGCTCTTTCTGAACAACCGTAAAGACATCCCTACCTGGAATCTGAGAGGAAATTGAAAATAGGACCCCAGAAATCGCGTACAGAGCCCCTTTCACCCATCAAAAATTGCCCTGAAAGGAAGCCTTTGGGTACAACTGAACTCCCCAGGGGAGCCTTTACGCAGCCCCACATGCAACTGGACTCTCTGTGTTCGCTCTTTCTGAACAACGCTAAATATCTCCCTACCCGGAATCTGAGAGGAATTGAAAATAGGACCCCAGAAAACGCGTACAGAGCCCCTTTCACCCATCAAAAATTGCCCCCAAAGGAAGCCTTTGGGTACAAATGAACTCCCCAGGGGAGCCTTTACGCAGCCCCACATGGAACTAGACTCTCTGTGTTCGCTTTTTCTAAACAGCCCTAAATACAGCCCTACCTGGAATCTGAGAGGAATTGAAAATAGGACGCCAGAAAACGTGTACAAGGCCCCTTTCACCCATCAAAAATTGCCCCCAAAGGAAGCCTTTGGGTACAACTGAACTTTCCAGGGGAGCCTTTACGCAGCCCCACATGCAATTGGTCTCTCTGTGTTCGCTCTTTCTGAACAGCCCTAAATGCAGCCCTACCCGAAATCTGAGAGGAATTGAAAATAGGACCCCAGAAAACGTGTACAAGGCCCATTTTGCCTATCAAAAATTGCCCCCAAAGGAAGCCTTTGGGTACAACTGAACTCCCCAGGGGAGCCTTTACGCAGCCCCACATGCAACTGGACTCTCTGTGTTCGCTTTTTCTGAACAGCCCTAAATACAGCCCTACCTGGAATCGAGAGGTATTGAAAATAGGACCCCAGAAAACGTGTACAAGGACCATTTTGCCCATCAAAAATTGCCCCCAAAGGAAGCCTTTGGGTACAACTGAACTCCCCAGGGGAGCCTTTACACAGCCCCACATGCAACTGGACTCTCTGTGTTCGCTCTTTCTGAACAGCGCTAAATATCACCCTATCCGGAATCTAAGAGGAATTGAAAATAGGACCCCAGAAAACGTGTACAAGGCCCATTTTGCCTATCAAAAATTACCCTGAAAGGAATCCTTTGGGTACAACTGAACTCCCCCGGGGAGCCTTTACGCAGCCCCACAGGCAACTGGACTCTCTATGTTCACTCGTTCTGAACAACCCTAAATACATCCCTAACCGGAATCTGAGAGGAATTGAAAATAGGACCCAAGAAATCGCGTACAAGGCCCTTTTCACCCATCAAAAATTGCCCCCAAAGGAAGCCTTTGGGTACTACTCAACTCCCCAGAGGAGCCTTTACGCAGCCCCACATGCAACTGGACTCTCTGTGTTCGCTCTTTCTGAACAACCCCAAATATCTCCCTACCCGGAATCTGAGAGGAATTGAAAATAGGACCCCAGAAATCTCGTACAGAGCCCCTTTCACCCATCAAAAATTGCCCCCAAAGGAAGCCTTTGGGTACAACTGAACTCCCCGGGCGAGCCTTTACGCAGCCCCACATGCAACTGGACTCTCTGTGTTCGCTTTTTCTGAACAGCCCTAAATACAGCACTACCTGTAATCTGAGAGGAATTGAAAATAGGACCCCAGAAAACGTGTACAAGGCCCATTTTGCCTATCAAAAATTGCCCCCAAAGTAAGCCTTTGGGTACAACTGAACTCCCCAGGGGAGCCTTTACGCAGCCCCACATGCAATTGGACTCTCTGTGTTCGCTCTTCCTGAACAGTCCTAAATGCAGCCCTACCCGAAATCTGAGAGGAATTGAAAATATGACCCCAGAAAACGTGTACAAGGCCCATTTTGCCCATCAAAAATTGCCCCCAAAGGAAGCCTTTGGGTACAACTGAACTCGGCAGGGGAGCCTTTACGCAGCCCCACATGCAACTGGACTCTCTGTGTTCGCTTTTTCTGAACAGCGCCAAATACAGCCCTACCTGGAATCGAGAGGAATTGAAAATAGGACCCCAGAAAACGTGTACAAGGCCCATTTTGCCTATCAAAAATTGCCCCCAAAGGAAGCCTTTGGGTACAATTAACTCCCCAGGGGAGCCTTTACGCAGCCCCACATGCAACTGGACTCTCTGTGTTCGCTCTTTCTGAACAACCGTAAAGACATCCCTACCTGGAATCTGAGAGGAAATTGAAAATAGGACCCCAGAAATCGCGTACAGAGCCCCTTTCACCCATCAAAAATTGCCCTGAAAGGAAGCCTTTGGGTACAACTGAACTCCCCAGGGGAGCCTTTACGCAGCCCCACATGCAACTGGACTCTCTGTGTTCGCTCTTTCTGAACAACGCTAAATATCTCCCTACCCGGAATCTGAGAGGAATTGAAAATAGGACCCCAGAAAACGCGTACAGAGCCCCTTTCACCCATCAAAAATTGCCCCCAAAGGAAGCCTTTGGGTACAAATGAACTCCCCAGGGGAGCCTTTACGCAGCCCCACATGGAACTAGACTCTCTGTGTTCGCTTTTTCTAAACAGCCCTAAATACAGCCCTACCTGGAATCTGAGAGGAATTGAAAATAGGACGCCAGAAAACGTGTACAAGGCCCCTTTCACCCATCAAAAATTGCCCCCAAAGGAAGCCTTTGGGTACAACTGAACTTTCCAGGGGAGCCTTTACGCAGCCCCACATGCAATTGGTCTCTCTGTGTTCGCTCTTTCTGAACAGCCCTAAATGCAGCCCTACCCGAAATCTGAGAGGAATTGAAAATAGGACCCCAGAAAACGTGTACAAGGCCCATTTTGCCTATCAAAAATTGCCCCCAAAGGAAGCCTTTGGGTACAACTGAACTCCCCAGGGGAGCCTTTACGCAGCCCCACATGCAACTGGACTCTCTGTGTTCGCTTTTTCTGAACAGCCCTAAATACAGCCCTACCTGGAATCGAGAGGTATTGAAAATAGGACCCCAGAAAACGTGTACAAGGACCATTTTGCCCATCAAAAATTGCCCCCAAAGGAAGCCTTTGGGTACAACTGAACTCCCCAGGGGAGCCTTTACACAGCCCCACATGCAACTGGACTCTCTGTGTTCGCTCTTTCTGAACAGCGCTAAATATCACCCTATCCGGAATCTAAGAGGAATTGAAAATAGGACCCCAGAAAACGTGTACAAGGCCCATTTTGCCTATCAAAAATTACCCTGAAAGGAATCCTTTGGGTACAACTGAACTCCCCCGGGGAGCCTTTACGCAGCCCCACAGGCAACTGGACTCTCTATGTTCACTCGTTCTGAACAACCCTAAATACATCCCTAACCGGAATCTGAGAGGAATTGAAAATAGGACCCAAGAAATCGCGTACAAGGCCCTTTTCACCCATCAAAAATTGCCCCCAAAGGAAGCCTTTGGGTACAACTGAACTCCCCAGGGGAGCCTTTACGCAGCCCCACATGCAACTGGACTCTGTGTGTTCGCTTTTTCTGAACAGCCCTAAATACAACCCTACATGGAATCGAGAGGAATTGAAAATAGGACCCCAGAAAACGTGTACAAGGCCCATTTTGCCCATCAAAAATTGCCCCCAAAGGAAGCCTTTGGGTACTACTCAACTCCCCAGAGGAGCCTTTACGCAGC
The DNA here is from genome assembly GCA_036873955.1 of Mergus octosetaceus. Lineage (NCBI taxonomy): Eukaryota > Metazoa > Chordata > Aves > Anseriformes > Anatidae > Mergus > Mergus octosetaceus. The sequence goes on from CM072317.1 coordinate 7,347,674, forward strand.
CCCACATGCAACTGGACTCTCTGTGTTCGCTCTTTCTGAACAACCCCAAATATCTCCCTACCCGGAATCTGAGAGGAATTGAAAATAGGACCCCAGAAATCACGTACAGAGCCCCTTTCACCCATCAAAAATTGCCCCCAAAGGAAGCCTTTGGGTACAACTGAACTCCCCGGGCGAGCCTTTACGCAGCCCCACATGCAACTGGACTCTCTGTGTTCGCTTTTTCTGAACAGCCCTAAATACAGCACTACCTGTAATCTGAGAGGAATTGAAAATAGGACCCCAGAAAACGTGTACAAGGCCCATTTTGCCTATCAAAAATTGCCCCCAAAGTAAGCCTTTGGGTACAACTGAACTCCCCAGGGGAGCCTTTACGCAGCCCCACATGCAATTGGACTCTCTGTGTTCGCTCTTCCTGAACAGTCCTAAATGCAGCCCTACCCGAAATCTGAGAGGAATTGAAAATATGACCCCAGAAAACGTGTACAAGGCCCATTTTGCCCATCAAAAATTGCCCCCAAAGGAAGCCTTTGGGTACAACTGAACTCGGCAGGGGAGCCTTTACGCAGCCCCACATGCAACTGGACTCTCTGTGTTCGCTTTTTCTGAACAGCGCCAAATACAGCCCTACCTGGAATCGAGAGGAATTGAAAATAGGACCCCAGAAAACGTGTACAAGGCCCATTTTGCCCATCAAAAATTGCCCCCAAAGGAAGCCTTTGGGTACAACTGAACTCCCCAGGGGAGCCTTTACGCAGCCCCACATGCAACTGGACTCTCTGTGTTCGCTCTTTCTGAACAGCGCTAAATATCTCCCTACCCGGAGTCTAAGAAAAATTGAAAATAGGACCCCAGAAAACGTGTACAAGGCCCATTTTGCCTATCAAAAATTGCCCCCAAAGGAAGCCTTTGGGTACAATTAACTCCCCAGGGGAGCCTTTACGCAGCCCCACATGCAACTGGACTCTCTGTGTTCGCTCTTTCTGAACAACCGTAAAGACATCCCTACCTGGAATCTGAGAGGAAATTGAAAATAGGACCCCAGAAATCGCGTACAGAGCCCCTTTCACCCATCAAAAATTGCCCTGAAAGGAAGCCTTTGGGTACAACTGAACTCCCGAGGGGAGCCTTTACGCAGCCCCACATGCAACTGGACTCTCTGTGTTCGCTCTTTCTGAACAACGCTAAATATCTCCCTACCCGGAATCTGAGAGGAATTGAAAATAGGACCCCAGAAAACGCGTACAGAGCCCCTTTCACCCATCAAAAATTGCCCCCAAAGGAAGCCTTTGGGTACAAATGAACTCCCCAGGGGAGCCTTTACGCAGCCCCACATGGAACTAGACTCTCTGTGTTCGCTTTTTCTAAACAGCCCTAAATACAGCCCTACCTGGAATCTGAGAGGAATTGAAAATAGGACGCCAGAAAACGTGTACAAGGCCCCTTTCACCCATCAAAAATTGCCCCCAAAGGAAGCCTTTGGGTACAACTGAACTTTCCAGGGGAGCCTTTACGCAGCCCCACATGCAATTGGTCTCTCTGTGTTCGCTCTTTCTGAACAGCCCTAAATGCAGCCCTACCCGAAATCTGAGAGGAATTGAAAATAGGACCCCAGAAAACGTGTACAAGGCCCATTTTGCCTATCAAAAATTGCCCCCAAAGGAAGCCTTTGGGTACAACTGAACTCCCCAGGGGAGCCTTTACGCAGCCCCACATGCAACTGGACTCTCTGTGTTCGCTTTTTCTGAACAGCCCTAAATACAGCCCTACCTGGAATCGAGAGGTATTGAAAATAGGACCCCAGAAAACGTGTACAAGGACCATTTTGCCCATCAAAAATTGCCCCCAAAGGAAGCCTTTGGGTACAACTGAACTCCCCAGGGGAGCCTTTACGCAGCCCCACATGCAACTGGACTCTCTGTGTTCGCTCTTTCTGAACAGCGCTAAATATCACCCTATCCGGAATCTAAGAGGAATTGAAAATAGGACCCCTGAAAACGTGTACAAGGCCCATTTTGCCTATCAAAAATTACCCTGAAAGGAAGCCTTTGGGTACAACTGAACTCCCCAGGGGAGCCTTTACGCAGCCCCACATGCAACTGGACTCTCTGTGTTCGCTTTTTCTGAACAACCCTAAATACATCCCTAACCGGAATCTGAGAGGAATTGAAAATAGGACCCCAGAAATCGCGTACAAGGCCCTTTTCACCCATCAAAAATTGGCCCAAAGGAAGCCTTTGGGTACAACTGAACTCCCCAGGGGAGCCTTTACGCAGCCCCACATGCAACTAGACTCTCTGTGTTCACTTTTTCTGAGCAGCCCTAAATACAGCCCTACCTGGAATCTGAGAGGAATTGAAAATAGGACCCCAGAAAACGTGTACAAGGCCCATTTTGCCCATCAAAAATTGCCCCCAAAGGAAGCCTTTGGGTACAACTGAATTCCCCAGGGGAGCCTTTACGCAGCCCCACATGCAACTGGGCTCTCTGTGTTCGCTTTTTCTGAACAGCCCTAAATACAGCCCTACCTGTAATCTGAGAGGAATTGAAAATAGGACCCCAGAAAACGTGTACAAGGCCCATTTTGCCTATCAAAAACTGCCCCCAAAGGAAGCCTTTGGGTACAAATGAACTCCCCAGGGGAGCCTTTACGCAGCCCCACATGCAACTGGACTCTCTGTGTTCGCTCTTTCTGAACAACCCCAAATATCTCCCTACCCGAAATCTGAGAGGAATTGAAAATAGGACCCCAGAAAACGCGTACAGAGCCCCTTACACCCATCAAAAATTGCCCCCAAAGGAAGCCTTTGGGTACAACTGAACTTTCCAGGGGAGCCTTTACGCAGCCCCACATGCAATTGGACTCTCTGTGTTCGCTCTTTCTGAACAACCCTAAATGCAGCCCTACCCGAAATCTGAGAGGAATTGAAAATAGGACCCCAGAAAACGTGTACAAGGCCAATTTTGCCCATCAAAAATTGCCCCCAAAGGAAGCCTTTGGGTACAACTGAACTCCCCAGGGGAGCCTTTACGCAGCCCCACATGCAACTGGACTCTCTGTGTTCGCTTTTTCTGAACAGCCCTAAATACAGCCCTACCTGGAATCGAGAGGAATTGAAAATAGGACCCCAGAAAACGTGTACAAGGCCCATTTTGCCCATCAAAAATTGCCCCCAAAGGAAGCCTTTGGGTACAACTGAACTCCCCAGGGGAGCCTTTACACAGCCCCACATGCAACTGGACTCTCTGTGTTCGCTCTTTCTGAACAGCGCTAAATATCTCCCTACCCGGAATCTAAGAAGAATTGAAAATAGGACCCCAGAAAACGTGTACAAGGCCCATTTTGCCTATCAAAAATTGCCCCCAAAGGAAGCCTTTGGGTACAATTAACTCCCCAGGGGAGCCTTTACGCAGCCCCACATGCAACTGGACTCTCTGTGTTCGCTCTTTCTGAACAACCCTAAATACAGCCCTAACTGGAATCTGAGAGGAATTGAAAATAGGACCCCAGAAAACGCATACAAGACCCATTTTGCCCATCAAAAATTGCCCCAAAGGAAGCCTTTGGGTACAACTGAACTCCCCAGGGGAGCCTTTACGCAGCCCCACATGCAACTGGACTCTCTGTGTTCGCTCTTTCTGAACAGCCCTAAATACAGCCCTACCTGTAATCTGAGAGGAATTGAAAATAGGACCCCAGAAAACGTGTACAAGGCCCATTTTGCCTATCAAAAACTGCCCCCAAAGGAAGCCTTTGGGTACAAATGAACTCCCCAGGGGAGCCTTTACGCAGCCCCACATGCAACTGGACTCTCTGTGTTCGCTCTTTCTGAACAACCCCAAATATCTCCCTACTCGGAATCTGAGAGGAATTGAAAATAGGACCCCAGAAAACGCGTACAGAGCCCCTTTCACCCATCAAAAATTGCCCCCAAAGGAAGCCTTTGGGTACAACTGAACTCGGCAGGGGAGCCTTTACGCAGCCCCACATGCAACTGGACTCTCTGTGTTCGCTTTTTCTGAACAGCGCCAAATACAGCCCTACCTGGAATCGAGAGGAATTGAAAATAGGACCCCAGAAAACGTGTACAAGGCCCATTTTGCCCATCAAAAATTGCCCCCAAAGGAAGCCTTTGGGTACAACTGAACTCCCCAGGGGAGCCTTTACGCAGCCCCACATGCAACTGGACTCTCTGTGTTCGCTCTTTCTGAACAGCGCTAAATATCTCCCTACCCGGAGTCTAAGAAAAATTGAAAATAGGACCCCAGAAAACGTGTACAAGGCCCATTTTGCCTATCAAAAATTGCCCCCAAAGGAAGCCTTTGGGTACAATTAACTCCCCAGGGGAGCCTTTACGCAGCCCCACATGCAACTGGACTCTCTGTGTTCGCTCTTTCTGAACAACCGTAAAGACATCCCTACCTGGAATCTGAGAGGAAATTGAAAATAGGACCCCAGAAATCGCGTACAGAGCCCCTTTCACCCATCAAAAATTGCCCTGAAAGGAAGCCTTTGGGTACAACTGAACTCCCCAGGGGAGCCTTTACGCAGCCCCACATGCAACTGGACTCTCTGTGTTCGCTCTTTCTGAACAACGCTAAATATCTCCCTACCCGGAATCTGAGAGGAATTGAAAATAGGACCCCAGAAAACGCGTACAGAGCCCCTTTCACCCATCAAAAATTGCCCCCAAAGGAAGCCTTTGGGTACAAATGAACTCCCCAGGGGAGCCTTTACGCAGCCCCACATGGAACTAGACTCTCTGTGTTCGCTTTTTCTAAACAGCCCTAAATACAGCCCTACCTGGAATCTGAGAGGAATTGAAAATAGGACGCCAGAAAACGTGTACAAGGCCCCTTTCACCCATCAAAAATTGCCCCCAAAGGAAGCCTTTGGGTACAACTGAACTTTCCAGGGGAGCCTTTACGCAGCCCCACATGCAATTGGTCTCTCTGTGTTCGCTCTTTCTGAACAGCCCTAAATGCAGCCCTACCCGAAATCTGAGAGGAATTGAAAATAGGACCCCAGAAAACGTGTACAAGGCCCATTTTGCCTATCAAAAATTGCCCCCAAAGGAAGCCTTTGGGTACAACTGAACTCCCCAGGGGAGCCTTTACGCAGCCCCACATGCAACTGGACTCTCTGTGTTCGCTTTTTCTGAACAGCCCTAAATACAGCCCTACCTGGAATCGAGAGGTATTGAAAATAGGACCCCAGAAAACGTGTACAAGGACCATTTTGCCCATCAAAAATTGCCCCCAAAGGAAGCCTTTGGGTACAACTGAACTCCCCAGGGGAGCCTTTACGCAGCCCCACATGCAACTGGACTCTCTGTGTTCGCTCTTTCTGAACAGCGCTAAATATCACCCTATCCGGAATCTAAGAGGAATTGAAAATAGGACCCCTGAAAACGTGTACAAGGCCCATTTTGCCTATCAAAAATTACCCTGAAAGGAAGCCTTTGGGTACAACTGAACTCCCCAGGGGAGCCTTTACGCAGCCCCACATGCAACTGGACTCTCTGTGTTCGCTTTTTCTGAACAACCCTAAATACATCCCTAACCGGAATCTGAGAGGAATTGAAAATAGGACCCCAGAAATCGCGTACAAGGCCCTTTTCACCCATCAAAAATTGGCCCAAAGGAAGCCTTTGGGTACAACTGAACTCCCCAGGGGAGCCTTTACGCAGCCCCACATGCAACTAGACTCTCTGTGTTCACTTTTTCTGAGCAGCCCTAAATACAGCCCTACCTGGAATCTGAGAGGAATTGAAAATAGGACCCCAGAAAACGTGTACAAGGCCCATTTTGCCCATCAAAAATTGCCCCCAAAGGAAGCCTTTGGGTACAACTGAACTCCCCAGGGGAGCCTTTACGCAGCCCCACATGCAACTGGACTCTCTGTGTTCGCTCTTTCTGAACAACCCTAAATACAGCCCTAACTGGAATCTGAGAGGAATTGAAAATAGGACCCCAGAAAACGCATACAAGACCCATTTTGCCCATCAAAAATTGCCCCAAAGGAAGCCTTTGGGTACAACTGAACTCCCCAGGGGAGCCTTTACGCAGCCCCACATGCAACTGGACTCTCTGTGTTCGCTCTTTCTGAACAGCCCTAAATACAGCCCTACCTGTAATCTGAGAGGAATTGAAAATAGGACCCCAGAAAACGTGTACAAGGCCCATTTTGCCTATCAAAAACTGCCCCCAAAGGAAGCCTTTGGGTACAAATGAACTCCCCAGGGGAGCCTTTACGCAGCCCCACATGCAACTGGACTCTCTGTGTTCGCTCTTTCTGAACAACCCCAAATATCTCCCTACTCGGAATCTGAGAGGAATTGAAAATAGGACCCCAGAAAACGCGTACAGAGCCCCTTACACCCATCAAAAATTGCCCCCAAAGGAAGCCTTTGGGTACAACTGAACTCTCCCGGGGAGCCTTTACGCAGCCCCACATGCAACTGGACTCTCTGTGTTCGATCTTTCTGAACAGCCCTAAATGCAGCCCTACCCGAAATCTGAGAGGAATTGAAAATAGGACCCCAGAAAACGTGTACAAGGCCCATTTTGCCCATCAAAAATTGCCCCCAAAGGAAGCCTTTGGGTACAATTGAACTCCCCAGGGGAGCCTTTACACAGCCCCACATGCAACTGGACTCTCCGTGTTTGCTCTTTCTGAACAGCCCTAAATACACCCCTATCTGGAATCTGAGAGGAATTGAAAATAGGACCCCAGAAAACGTGTACAAGGCCCATTTTGCACATCAAAAATTGCCCCCAAAGGAAGCCTTTGGGTACAACTGAACTCCCCAGGGGAGCCTTTACGCAGCCCCACATGCAACTGGACTCTCTGTGTTCGCTTTTTCTGAACAGCCCTAAATACAGCCCTACCTGGAATCTGAGAGGAATTGAAAATAGGACCCCAGAAAACGTGTACAAGGCCCATTTTGCCTATCAAAAATTGCCCCCAAAGGAAGCCTTTGGGTACAACTGAACTCCCCAGGGGAGCCTTTACGCAGCCCCACATGCAACTGGACTCTCTGTGTTCGCTTTTTCTGAACAGCCCTAAATACAGCCCTACCTGGAATCGAGAGGAATTGAAAATAGGACCCCAGAAAACGTGTACAAGGCCCATTTTGCCCATCAAAAATTGCCCCCAAAGGAAGCCTTTGGGTACAACTGAACTCCCCAGGGGAGCCTTTACACAGCCCCACATGCAACTGGACTCTCTGTGTTCGCTCTTTCTGAACAGCGCTAAATATCTCCCTACCCGGAATCTAAGAAGAATTGAAAATAGGACCCCAGAAAACGTGTACAAGGCCCATTTTGCCTATCAAAAATTGCCCCCAAAGGAAGCCTTTGGGTACAATTAACTCCCCAGGGGAGCCTTTACGCAGCCCCACATGCAACTGGACTCTCTGTGTTCGCTCTTTCTGAACAACCCTAAATACAGCCCTAACTGGAATCTGAGAGGAATTGAAAATAGGACCCCAGAAAACGCATACAAGACCCATTTTGCCCATCAAAAATTGCCCCAAAGGAAGTCTTCGGGTACAACTGAACTCCCCAGGGGAGCCTTTACGCAGCCCCACATGCAACTGGACTCTCTGTGTTCGCTCTTTCTGAACAGCCCTAAATACAGCCCTACCTGTAATCTGAGAGGAATTGAAAATAGGACCCCAGAAAACGTGTACAAGGCCCATTTTGCCTATCAAAAACTGCCCCCAAAGGAAGCCTTTGGGTACAAATGAACTCCCCAGGGGAGCCTTTACGCAGCCCCACATGCAACTGGACTCTCTGTGTTCGCTCTTTCTGAACAACCCCAAATATCTCCCTACTCGGAATCTGAGAGGAATTGAAAATAGGACCCCAGAAAACGCGTACAGAGCCCCTTTCACCCATCAAAAATTGCCCCCAAAGGAAGCCTTTGGGTACAACTGAACTCGGCAGGGGAGCCTTTACGCAGCCCCACATGCAACTGGACTCTCTGTGTTCGCTTTTTCTGAACAGCGCCAAATACAGCCCTACCTGGAATCGAGAGGAATTGAAAATAGGACCCCAGAAAACGTGTACAAGGCCCATTTTGCCCATCAAAAATTGCCCCCAAAGGAAGCCTTTGGGTACAACTGAACTCCCCAGGGGAGCCTTTACGCAGCCCCACATGCAACTGGACTCTCTGTGTTCGCTCTTTCTGAACAGCGCTAAATATCTCCCTACCCGGAGTCTAAGAAAAATTGAAAATAGGACCCCAGAAAACGTGTACAAGGCCCATTTTGCCTATCAAAAATTGCCCCCAAAGGAAGCCTTTGGGTACAATTAACTCCCCAGGGGAGCCTTTACGCAGCCCCACATGCAACTGGACTCTCTGTGTTCGCTCTTTCTGAACAACCGTAAAGACATCCCTACCTGGAATCTGAGAGGAAATTGAAAATAGGACCCCAGAAATCGCGTACAGAGCCCCTTTCACCCATCAAAAATTGCCCTGAAAGGAAGCCTTTGGGTACAACTGAACTCCCCAGGGGAGCCCTTACGCAGCCCCACATGCAACTGGACTCTCTGTGTTCGCTCTTTCTGAACAACGCTAAATATCTCCCTACCCGGAATCTGAGAGGAATTGAAAATAGGACCCCAGAAAACGCGTACAGAGCCCCTTTCACCCATCAAAAATTGCCCCCAAAGGAAGCCTTTGGGTACAAATGAACTCCCCAGGGGAGCCTTTACGCAGCCCCACATGGAACTAGACTCTCTGTGTTCGCTTTTTCTAAACAGCCCTAAATACAGCCCTACCTGGAATCTGAGAGGAATTGAAAATAGGACGCCAGAAAACGTGTACAAGGCCCCTTTCACCCATCAAAAATTGCCCCCAAAGGAAGCCTTTGGGTACAACTGAACTCCCCAGGGGAGCCTTTACGCAGCCCCACATGCAACTGGACTCTCTGTGTTCGCTCTTTCTGAACAGCGCTAAATATCACCCTATCCGGAATCTAAGAGGAATTGAAAATAGGACCCCTGAAAACGTGTACAAGGCCCATTTTGCCTATCAAAAATTACCCTGAAAGGAAGCCTTTGGGTACAACTGAACTCCCCAGGGGAGCCTTTACGCAGCCCCACATGCAACTGGACTCTCTGTGTTCGCTTTTTCTGAACAACCCTAAATACATCCCTAACCGGAATCTGAGAGGAATTGAAAATAGGACCCCAGAAATCGCGTACAAGGCCCTTTTCACCCATCAAAAATTGGCCCAAAGGAAGCCTTTGGGTACAACTGAACTCCCCAGGGGAGCCTTTACGCAGCCCCACATGCAACTAGACTCTCTGTGTTCACTTTTTCTGAGCAGCCCTAAATACAGCCCTACCTGGAATCTGAGAGGAATTGAAAATAGGACCCCAGAAAACGTGTACAAGGCCCATTTTGCCCATCAAAAATTGCCCCCAAAGGAAGCCTTTGGGTACAACTGAACTCCCCAGGGGAGCCTTTACGCAGCCCCACATGCAACTGGGCTCTCTGTGTTCGCTTTTTCTGAACAGCCCTAAATACAGCCCTACCTGTAATCTGAGAGGAATTGAAAATAGGACCCCAGAAAACGTGTACAAGGCCCATTTTGCCTATCAAAAACTGCCCCCAAAGGAAGCCTTTGGGTACAAATGAACTCCCCAGGGGAGCCTTTACGCAGCCCCACATGCAACTGGACTCTCTGTGTTCGCTCTTTCTGAACAACCCCAAATATCTCCCTACCCGAAATCTGAGAGGAATTGAAAATAGGACCCCAGAAAACGCGTACAGAGCCCCTTACACCCATCAAAAATTGCCCCCAAAGGAAGCCTTTGGGTACAACTGAACTTTCCAGGGGAGCCTTTACGCAGCCCCACATGCAATTGGTCTCTCTGTGTTCGCTCTTTCTGAACAACCCTAAATGCAGCCCTACCCGAAATCTGAGAGGAATTGAAAATAGGACCCCAGAAAACGTGTACAAGGCCAATTTTGCCCATCAAAAATTGCCCCCAAAGGAAGCCTTTGGGTACAACTGAACTCCCCAGGGGAGCCTTTACGCAGCCCCACATGCAACTGGACTCTCTGTGTTCGCTTTTTCTGAACAGCCCTAAATACAGCCCTACCTGGAATCGAGAGGAATTGAAAATAGGACCCCAGAAAACGTGTACAAGGCCCATTTTGCCCATCAAAAATTGCCCCCAAAGGAAGCCTTTGGGTACAACTGAACTCCCCAGGGGAGCCTTTACACAGCCCCACATGCAACTGGACTCTCTGTGTTCGCTCTTTCTGAACAGCGCTAAATATCTCCCTACCCGGAATCTAAGAAGAATTGAAAATAGGACCCCAGAAAACGTGTACAAGGCCCATTTTGCCTATCAAAAATTGCCCCCAAAGGAAGCCTTTGGGTACAATTAACTCCCCAGGGGAGCCTTTACGCAGCTCCACATGCAACTGGACTCTCTGTGTTCGCTCTTTCTGAACAACCCTAAATACAGCCCTAACTGGAATCTGAGAGGAATTGAAAATAGGACCCCAGAAAACGCATACAAGACCCATTTTGCCCATCAAAAATTGCCCCAAAGGAAGCCTTTGGGTACAACTGAACTCCCCAGGGGAGCCTTTACGCAGCCCCACATGCAACTGGACTCTCTGTGTTCGCTCTTTCTGAACAGCCCTAAATACAGCCCTACCTGTAATCTGAGAGGAATTGAAAATAGGACCCCAGAAAACGTGTACAAGGCCCATTTTGCCTATCAAAAACTGCCCCCAAAGGAAGCCTTTGGGTACAAATGAACTCCCCAGGGGAGCCTTTACGCAGCCCCACATGCAACTGGACTCTCTGTGTTCGCTCTTTCTGAACAACCCCAAATATCTCCCTACTCGGAATCTGAGAGGAATTGAAAATAGGACCCCAGAAAACGCGTACAGAGCCCCTTACACCCATCAAAAATTGCCCCCAAAGGAAGCCTTTGGGTACAACTGAACTTTCCAGGGGAGCCTTTACGCAGCCCCACATGCAATTGGTCTCTCTGTGTTCGCTCTTTCTGAACAACCCTAAATGCAGCCCTACCCGAAATCTGAGAGGAATTGAAAATAGGACCCCAGAAAACGTGTACAAGGCCCATTTTGCCTATCAAAAATTGCCCCCAAAGGAAGCCTTTGGGTACAACTGAACTCCCCAGGGGAGCCTTTACGCAGCCCCACATGCAACTGGACTCTCTGTGTTCGCTCTTTCTGAACAGCGCTAAATATCTCCCTACCCGGAATCTGAGAGGAATTGAAAATAGGACCCCAGAAAACGCGTACAGAGCCCCTTTCACCCATCAAAAATTGCCCCCAAAGGAAGCCTTTGGGTACAATTGAACTCCCCAGGGGAGCCTTTACACAGCCCCACATGCAACTGGACTCTCCGTGTTTGCTCTTTCTGAACAGCCCTAAATACACCCCTATCTGGAATCTGAGAGGAATTGAAAATAGGACCCCAGAAAACGTGTACAAGGCCCATTTTGCACATCAAAAATTGCCCCCAAAGGAAGCCTTTGGGTACAACTGAACTCCCCAGGGGAGCCTTTACGCAGCCCCACATGCAACTGGACTCTCTGTGTTCGCTTTTTCTGAACAGCCCTAAATACAGCCCTACCTGGAATCTGAGAGGAATTGAAAATAGGACCCCAGAAAACGTGTACAAGGCCCATTTTGCCTATCAAAAATTGCCCCCAAAGGAAGCCTTTGGGTACAACTGAACTCCCCAGGGGAGCCTTTACGCAGCCCCACATGCAACTGGACTCTCTGTGTTCGCTTTTTCTGAACAGCCCTAAATACAGCCCTACCTGGAATCGAGAGGTATTGAAAATAGGACCCCAGAAAACGTGTACAAGGACCATTTTGCCCATCAAAAATTGCCCCCAAAGGAAGCCTTTGGGTACAACTGAACTCCCCAGGGGAGCCTTTACGCAGCCCCACATGCAACTGGACTCTCTGTGTTCGCTCTTTCTGAACAGCGCTAAATATCACCCTATCCGGAATCTAAGAGGAATTGAAAATAGGACCCCTGAAAACGTGTACAAGGCCCATTTTGCCTATCAAAAATTACCCTGAAAGGAAGCCTTTGGGTACAACTGAACTCCCCAGGGGAGCCTTTACGCAGCCCCACATGCAACTGGACTCTCTGTGTTCGCTTTTTCTGAACAACCCTAAATACATCCCTAACCGGAATCTGAGAGGAAATGAAAATAGGACCCCAGAAATCGCGTACAAGGCCCTTTTCACCCATCAAAAATTGGCCCAAAGGAAGCCTTTGGGTACAACTGAACTCCCCAGGGGAGCCTTTACGCAGCCCCACATGCAACTAGACTCTCTGTGTTCACTTTTTCTGAGCAGCCCTAAATACAGCCCTACCTGGAATCTGAGAGGAATTGAAAATAGGACCCCAGAAAACGTGTACAAGGCCCATTTTGCCCATCAAAAATTGCCCCCAAAGGAAGCCTTTGGGTACAACTGAACTCCCCAGGGGAGCCTTTACGCAGCCCCACATGCAACTGGGCTCTCTGTGTTCGCTTTTTCTGAACAGCCCTAAATACAGCCCTACCTGTAATCTGAGAGGAATTGAAAATAGGACCCCAGAAAACGTGTACAAGGCCCATTTTGCCTATCAAAAACTGCCCCCAAAGGAAGCCTTTGGGTACAAATGAACTCCCCAGGGGAGCCTTTACGCAGCCCCACATGCAACTGGACTCTCTGTGTTCGCTCTTTCTGAACAACCCCAAATATCTCCCTACCCGAAATCTGAGAGGAATTGAAAATAGGACCCCAGAAAACGCGTACAGAGCCCCTTACACCCATCAAAAATTGCCCCCAAAGGAAGCCTTTGGGTACAACTGAACTTTCCAGGGGAGCCTTTACGCAGCCCCACATGCAATTGGTCTCTCTGTGTTCGCTCTTTCTGAACAACCCTAAATGCAGCCCTACCCGAAATCTGAGAGGAATTGAAAATAGGACCCCAGAAAACGTGTACAAGGCCAATTTTGCCCATCAAAAATTGCCCCCAAAGGAAGCCTTTGGGTACAACTGAACTCCCCAGGGGAGCCTTTACGCAGCCCCACATGCAACTGGACTCTCTGTGTTCGCTTTTTCTGAACAGCCCTAAATACAGCCCTACCTGGAATCGAGAGGAATTGAAAATAGGACCCCAGAAAACGTGTACAAGGCCCATTTTGCCCATCAAAAATTGCCCCCAAAGGAAGCCTTTGGGTACAACTGAACTCCCCAGGGGAGCCTTTACACAGCCCCACATGCAACTGGACTCTCTGTGTTCGCTCTTTCTGAACAGCGCTAAATATCTCCCTACCCGGAATCTAAGAAGAATTGAAAATAGGACCCCAGAAAACGTGTACAAGACCCATTTTGCCCATCAAAAATTGCCCCAAAGGAAGCCTTTGGGTACAACTGAACTCCCCAGGGGAGCCTTTACGCAGCCCCACATGCAACTGGACTCTCTGTGTTCGCTCTTTCTGAACAGCCCTAAATACAGCCCTACCTGTAATCTGAGAGGAATTGAAAATAGGACCCCAGAAAACGTGTACAAGGCCCATTTTGCCTATCAAAAACTGCCCCCAAAGGAAGCCTTTGGGTACAAATGAACTCCCCAGGGGAGCCTTTACGCAGCCCCACATGCAACTGGACTCTCTGTGTTCGCTCTTTCTGAACAACCCCAAATATCTCCCTACTCGGAATCTGAGAGGAATTGAAAATAGGACCCCAGAAAACGCGTACAGAGCCCCTTACACCCATCAAAAATTGCCCCCAAAGGAAGCCTTTGGGTACAACTGAACTCTCCCGGGGAGCCTTTACGCAGCCCCACATGCAACTGGACTCTCTGTGTTCGATCTTTCTGAACAGCCCTAAATGCAGCCCTACCCGAAATCTGAGAGGAATTGAAAATAGGACCCCAGAAAACGTGTACAAGGCCCATTTTGCCCATCAAAAATTGCCCCCAAAGGAAGCCTTTGGGTACAACTGAACTCCCCAGGGGAGCCTTTACGCAGCCCCACATGCAACTGGACTCTCTGTGTTCGCTCTTTCTGAACAGCGCTAAATATCTCCCTACCCGGAATCTGAGAGGAATTGAAAATAGGACCCCAGAAAACGCGTACAGAGCCCCTTTCACCCATCAAAAATTGCCCATAAAGGAAGCCTTTGGGTACAATTGAACTCCCCAGGGGAGCCTTTACACAGCCCCACATGCAACTGGACTCTCCGTGTTTGCTCTTTCTGAACAGCCCTAAATACACCCCTATCTGGAATCTGAGAGGAATTGAAAATAGGACCCCAGAAAACGTGTACAAGGCCCATTTTGCACATCAAAAATTGCCCCCAAAGGAAGCCTTTGGGTACAACTGAACTCCCCAGGGGAGCCTTTACGCAGCCCCACATGCAACTGGACTCTCTGTGTTCGCTTTTTCTGAACAGCCCTAAATACAGCCCTACCTGGAATCTGAGAGGAATTGAAAATAGGACCCCAGAAAACGTGTACAAGGCCCATTTTGCCCATCAAAAATTGCCCCCAAAGGAAGCCTTTGGGTACAACTGAACTCCCCAGGGGAGCCTTTACACAGCCCCACTTGCAACTGGACTCTCTGTGTTCGCTCTTTCTGAACAGCGCTAAATATCTCCCTATCCGGAATCTAAGAGGAATTGAAAATAGGACCCCTGAAAACGTGTACAAGGCCCATTTTGCCCATCAAAAATTGCCCCCAAAGGAAGCCTTTGGGTACAACTGAACTCCCCAGGGGAGCCTTTACGCAGCCCCACATGCAACTGGACTCTCTGTGTTCGCTCTTTCTGAACAGCGCTAAATATCACCCTATCCGGAATCTAAGAGGAATTGAAAATAGGACCCCTGAAAACGTGTACAAGGCCCATTTTGCCTATCAAAAATTGCCCCCAAAGGAAGCCTTTGGGTACAACTGAACTCCCCAGGGGAGCCTTTACGCAGCCCCACATGCAACTGGACTCTCTGTGTTCGCTTTTTCTGAACAACCCTAAATACATCCCTAACCGGAATCTGAGAGGAATTGAAAATAGGACCCAAGAAATCGCGTACAAGGCCCTTTTCACCCATCAAAAATTGGCCCAAAGGAAGCCTTTGGGTACAACTGAACTCCCCAGGGGAGCCTTTACGCAGCCCCACATGCAACTAGACTCTCTGTGTTCACTTTTTCTGAACAGCCCTAAATACAGCCCTACCTGGAATCTGAGAGGAATTGAAAATAGGACCCCAGAAAACGTGTACAAGGCCCATTTTACCCATCAAAAATTGCCCCCAAAGGAAGCCTTTGGGTACAACTGAACTCCCCAGGGGAGCCTTTACGCAGCCCCACATGCAACTGGACTCTCTGTGTTCGCTTTTTCTGAACAGCCCTAAATACAGACCTACCTGGAATCGAGAGGAATTGAAAATTGGACTCCAGAAAACGTGTACAAGGCCCATTTTGCCCATCAAAAATTGCCCCCAAAGGAAGCCTTTGGGTACAACTGAACTCCCCAGGGGAGCCTTTACGCAGCCCCACATGCAACTGGACTCTCTGTGTTCGCTCTTTCTGAACAGCGCTAAATATCTCCCTACCCGGAGTCTAAGAAGAATTGAAAATAGGACCCCAGAAAACGTGTACAAGGCCCATTTTGCCTATCAAAAATTGCCCCCAAAGGAAGCCTTTGGGTACAATTAACTCCCCAGGGGAGCCTTTACGCAGCTCCACATGCAACTGGACTCTCTGTGTTCGCTCTTTCTGAACAACCCTAAATACATCCCTAACTGGAATCTGAGAGGAATTGAAAATAGGACCCCAGAAAACGCAAACAAGACCCATTTTGCCCATCAAAAATTGCCCCAAAGGAAGTCTTCGGGTACAACTGAACTCCCCAGGGGAGCCTTTACACAGCCCCACATGCAACTGGACTCTCTGTGTTCGCTTTTTCTGAACAACCCTAAAGACATCCCTACCTGGAATCTGAGAGGAAATTGAAAATAGGACCCCAGAAATCGCGTACAGAGCCCCTTTCACCCATCAAAAATTGCCCCCAAAGGAAGCCTTTGGGTACAACTGAACTCCCCAGGGGAGCCTTTACGCAGCCCCACATGCAACTGGACTCTCTGTGTTCGCTCTTTCTGAACAACCCCAAATATCTCCCTACCCGGAATCTGAGAGGAAATTGAAAATAGGACCCCAGAAAACGCGTACAGAGCCCCTTTCAACCATCAAAAATTGCCCCCAAAGGAAGCCTTTGGGTACAAATGAACTCCCCAGGGGAGCCTTTACGCAGCCCCACATGCAACTGGACTCTCTGTGTTCGCTCTTTCTGAAAAGCGCTAAATATCTCCCTACCCGGAATCTGAGAGGAATTGAAAATAGGACCCCAGAAAACGCGTACAGAGCCCCTTTCACCCATCAAAAATTGCCCCCAAAGGAAGCCTTTGGGTACAACTGAACTCCCCAGGGGAGCCTTTACGCAGCCCCACATGCAACTGGACTCTCTGTGTTCGCTCTTTCTGAACAGCCCTAAATACAGCCCTATCTGGAATCGAGAGGAATTGAAAATAGGACCCCATAAATCTCGTACAGAGCCCCTTTTGCCCATCAAAAATTGCCAGCAAAGGAAGCCTTTGGGTACAACTGAACTCCCCAGGGGAGCCTTTACGCAGCCCCACATGCAACTGGACTCTCTGTGTTCGCTCTTTCTGAACAGCGCTAAATATCTCCCTACCCGGAATGTGAGAGGAATTGAAAATAGGACCCCAGAAAACGCGTACAGAGCCCCTTTCACCCATCAAAAATTGCCCCCAAAGGAAGTCTTTGGGTACAATTGAACTCCCCAGGGGAGCCTTTACGCAGCCCCACATGCAACTGGACTCTCTGTGTTCGCTTTTTCTGAACAACCCTAAATACATCCCTAACCGGAATCTGAGAGGAATTGAAAATAGGACCCCAGAAAACGCATACAAGACCCATTTTGCCCATCAAAAATTGCCCCAAAGGAAGCCTTTGGGTACAACTGAACTCCCCAGGGGAGCCTTTACACAGCCCCACATGCAACTGGACTCTCTGTGTTCGCTTTGTCTGAACAACCCTAAAGACATCCCTACCTGGAATCTGAGAGGAAATTGAAAATAGGACCCCAGAAATCGCGTACAGAGCCCCTTTCACCCATCAAAAATTGCCCCCAAAGGAAGCCTTTGGGTACAATTGAACTCCCCAGGGGAGCCTTTACGCAGCCCCACATGCAACTGGACTCTCTGTGTTCGCTCTTTCTGAACAACCCCAAATATCTCCCTACCCGGAATCTGAGAGGAATTGAAAATAGGACCCCAGAAAACGCGTACAGAGCCCCTTTCACCCATCAAAAATTGCCCCCAAAGGAAGCCTTTGGGTACAATTAACTCCCCAGGGGAGCCTTTACGCAGCCCCACATGCAACTGGACTCTCTGTGTTCACTCTTTCTGAACAACCCCAAATATCTCCCTACCCGAAATCTGAGAGGAATTGAAAATAGGACCCCAGAAAACGTGTACAAGGCCCATTTTGCCTATCAAAAATTGCCCCCAAAGGAAGCCTTTGGGTACAACTGAACTCCCCAGGGGAGCCTTTACGCAGCCCCACATGCAACTGGACTCTCTGTGTTCGCTTTTTCTGAACAACCCTAAATACATCCCTAACCGGAATCTGAGAGGAAATGAAAATAGGACCCCAGAAATCGCGTACAAGGCCCTTTTCACCCAACAAAAATTGCCCCAAAGGAAGCCTTTGGGTACAACTGAACTCCCCAGGGGAGCCTTTACGCAGCCCCACATGCAACTGGGCTCTCTGTGTTCGCTTTTTCTGAACAGCCCTAAATACAGCCCTACCTGGAATCGAGAGGAATTGAAAATAGGACCCCAGAAAACGTGTACAAGGCCCATTTTGCCCATCAAAAATTGCCCCCAAAGGAAGCCTTTGGGTACAACTGAACTCCCCAGGGGAGCCTTTACGCAGCCCCACATGCAACTGGACTCTCTGTGTTCGCTCTTTCTGAACAGCGCTAAATATCTCCCTAACCGGAATCTGAGAGGAATTGAAAATAGGACCCCAGAAAACGTGTACAAGGCCCATTTTGCCAATCAAAAATTGCCCCCAAAGGAAGCCTTTGGGTACAACTGAACTCCCCAGGGGAGCCTTTACGCAGCCCCACATGCAACTGGACTCTCTGTGTTCGCTTTTTCTGAACAGCCCTAAATACAGCCCTACCTGTAATCTGAGAGGAATTGAAAATAGGACCCCAGGAAACGTGTACAAGGCCCATTTTGCCTATCAAAAATTGCCCCCAAAGGAAGCCTTTGGGTACAACTGAACTTTCCAGGGGAGCCTTTACGCAGCCCCACATGCAATTGGACTCTCTGTGTTCGCTCTTTCTGAACAGCCCTAAATGCAGCCCTACCCGAAATCTGAGAGGAATTGAAAATAGGACCCCAGAAAACGTGTACAAGGCCCATTTTGCCCATCAAAAATTGCCCCCAAAGGAAGCCTTTGGGTACAACTGAACTCCCCAGGGGAGCGTTTACGCAGCCCCACATGCAACTGGACTCTCTGTGTTCGCTTTTTCTGAATAGCGCCAAATACAGCCCTACCTGGAATCGAGAGGAATTGAAAATAGGAACCCAGAAAACGTGTACAAGGCCCATTTTGCCCATCAAAAATTGCCCCCAAAGGAAGCCTTTGGGTACAACTGAACTCCCCAGGGGAGCCTTTACGCAGTCCCACATGCAATTGGACTCTCTGTGTTCGCTCTTTCTGAACAGCGCTAAATATCTCCCTACCCGGAATCTAAGAAGAATTGAAAATAGGACCCCAGAAAACGTGTACAAGGCCCATTTTACCTATCAAAAATTGCCCCCAAAGGAAGCCTTTGGGTACAATTAACTCCCCAGGGGAGCCTTTACGCAGCTCCACATGCAACTGGACTCTCTGTGTTCGCTCTTTCTGAACAACCCTAAATACATCCCTAACCGGAATCTGAGAGGAATTGTAAATAAGACCCCAGAAATCACGTACAGAGCCCCTTTCACCCATCAAAAATTTCCCTGAAGGGAAGCCTTTGGGTACAACTGAACTCCCCAGGAGAGCCTTTACGCAGCCCCACATGCAACTGGACTCTCTGTGTTCGCTCTTTCTGAACAACCCTAAATACATCCCTAACCGGAATCTGAGAGGAATTGTAAATAAGACCCCAGAAATCACGTACAGAGCCGCTTTCACCCATCAAAAATTGCCCAGAAAGGAAGCCTTTGGGTACAACTGAACTCCCCAAGGGAGCCTTTACGCAGCCCCACATGCAACTGGACTCTCTGTGTTCGCTCTTTCTGAACAACCCTAAATACATCCCTTCTCGGAATCTGAGAGGAATTTAAAATAGGACCCCAGAAAACGCATACAAAGCCCCTTTCACCCATCAAAAATTACCCCCAAAGGAAGCCTTTGGGTACAACTGAACTCCCCAGGGGAGCCTTTACGCAGCCCTACATGCAACTGGACTCTCTGTGTTCGCTCTTTCTGAACAACCCCAAATATCTCCCTAACCGGAATGTGAGAGGAATTTAAAATAGGACCCCAGAAAACGCGTACAGAGCCCCTTTCACCCATCAAAAATTGCCCCCAAAGGAAGCCTTTGGGTACAACTGAACTCCCCAGGGGAGCCTTTACGCAGCACCACATGCAACTAGACTCTCTGTGTTCGCTTTTTCTGAACAGCCCTAAATACAGCCCTACCTGGAATCTGAGAGGAATTGAAAATAGGACCCCAGAAATCACGTACAGAGCCCCTTTCACCCATCAAAAATTTCCCTGAAGGGAAGCCTTTGGGTACAACTGAACTCCCCAGGAGAGCCTTTACGCAGCCCCACATGCAACTGGACTCTCTGTGTTCGCTCTTTCTGAACAACCCTAAATACATCCCTTCTCGGAATCTGAGAGGAATTTAAAATAGGACCCCAGAAAACGCATACAAAGCCCCTTTCACCCATCAAAAATTACCCCCAAAGGAAGCCTTTGGGTACAACT
This sequence comes from Mergus octosetaceus, assembly GCA_036873955.1. NCBI lineage: Eukaryota > Metazoa > Chordata > Aves > Anseriformes > Anatidae > Mergus > Mergus octosetaceus. The sequence goes on from CM072317.1 coordinate 7,367,756, forward strand.
GAACTCCCCAGGGGAGCCTTTACGCAGCCCCATATGCAACTGGACTCTCTGTGTTCGCTCTTTCTGAACAACCCTAAATACATCCCTAACCGGAATCACAGAGGAATTGTAAAAAGGACCCCAGAAATCACGTACAGAGCCCCTTTCACCCATCAAAAATTGCCCCCAAAGGAAGCCTTTGGGTACAACTGAACTCCCCCGGGGAGCCTTTACGCAGCCCCACATGCAACTGGACTCTCTGTGTTCGCTCTTTCTGAACAACCCTAAATACATCCCTAACCGGAATCACAGAGGAATTGTAAAAAGGACCCCAGAAATCACGTACAGAGCCCCTTTCACCCATCAAAAATTGCCCCCAAAGGAAGCCTTTGGGTACAACTGAACTCCCCAGGGGAGCCTTTACGCAGCCCCACATGCAACTGGACTCTATGTGTTCGCTCTTTCTGAACAACCCTAAATATATCCCTTCCTTTAATGTGAGAGGAATTAAAAATAGGACCCCAGAAAACGCATACAAAGCCCCTTTCACCCATCAAAAATTGACCCCAAAGGAAGCCTTTGGGTACAACTGAACTCCCCAGGGGAGCCTTTACGCAGCCCCACATGCAACTGGACTCTCTGTGTTCGCTCTTTCTGAACAAGCCTAAATACATCCCTAACCGGAATCTGAGAGGAATTGAAAATCTGATCTCAGAAATCACGTACAGAGCCCCTTTCACCCATCAAAAATTACCCTGAAAGGAAGCCTTTGGGTACAACTGAACTCCCCAGGGGAGCCTTTACGCAGCCCCACATGCAACTGGACTCTCTGTGTTCGCTCTTTCTGAACATCCCTAAATACATCCCTAACCGGAATCTGAGAGGAATTGTAAATATGACCCTAGAAATCACGTATAGAGCCCCTTTCACCCATCAAAAATTGCCCTGAAAGGAAGCCTTCGGGTACAACTGAACTCCCCAGGGGAGCCTTTACGCAGCCCCACATGCAACTGGACTCTCTGTGTTCGCTCTTTCTGAACAACCCTAAATACATCCCTTCCATTAATGTGAGAGGAATTAAAAATAGGACCCCAGAAAACGCATACAAACCCCCTTTCACCCATCAAAAATTGCCCCCAAAGGAAGCCTTTGGGTACAACTGAACTCCCCAGGGGAGCCTTTACGCAGCCCCATATGCAACTGGACTCTCTGTGTTCGCTCTTTCTGAACAACCCTAAATACATCCCTAACCGGAATCTGAGAGGAATTGTAAATATGACCCTAGAAATCACGTGTAGAGCCCCTTTCACCCATCAAAAATTGCCCCCAAAGGAAGCCTTTGGGTACAACTGAACTCCCCAGGGGAGCCTTTACGCAGCCCCACATGCAACTGGACTCTCTGTGTTCGCTCTTTCTGAACAAGCCTAAATACATCCCTAACCGGAATCTGAGAGGAATTGAAAATATGATCCCAGAAATCACGTATAGAGCCCCTTTCACCCATCAAAAATTGCCCCCAAAGGAAGCCTTTGGGTACAACTGAACTCCCCAGGGGAGCCTTTACGCAGCCCCACATGCAACTGGACTCTCTGTGTTCGCTCTTTCTGAACAACCCTAAATTCATCCCTAACCGGAATCTGAGAGGAATTGTAAATAGGACCCCAGAAATCACGTACAGAGCCCCTTTCACCCATCAAAAATTGCCCTGAAAGGAAGACTTTGGGTATAACTGAACTCCCCAGGGGAGCCTTTACGCAGCCCCACATGCAACTGGACTCTCTGTGTTCGCTCTTTCTGAACAACCCTAAATACATCCCTTCTCGGAATCTGAGAGGAATTTAAAATAGGACCCCAGAAAACGCATACAAAGCCCCTTTCACCCATCAAAAATTACCCCCAAAGGAAGCCTTTGGGTACAACTGAACTCCCCAGGGGAGCCTTTACGCAGCCCCATATGCAACTGGACTCTCTGTGTTCGCTCTTTCTGAACAACCCTAAATACATCCCTAACCGGAATCACAGAGGAATTGTAAAAAGGACCCCAGAAATCACGTACAGAGCCCCTTTCACCCATCAAAAATTGCCCCCAAAGGAAGCCTTTGGGTACAACTGAACTCCCCCGGGGAGCCTTTACGCAGCCCCACATGCAACTGGACTCTCTGTGTTCGCTCTTTCTGAACAACCCTAAATACATCCCTAACCGGAATCACAGAGGAATTGTAAAAAGGACCCCAGAAATCACGTACAGAGCCCCTTTCACCCATCAAAAATTGCCCCCAAAGGAAGCCTTTGGGTACAACTGAACTCCCCAGGGGAGCCTTTACGCAGCCCCACATGCAACTGGACTCTATGTGTTCGCTCTTTCTGAACAACCCTAAATATATCCCTTCCTTTAATGTGAGAGGAATTAAAAATAGGACCCCAGAAAACGCATACAAAGCCCCTTTCACCCATCAAAAATTGACCCCAAAGGAAGCCTTTGGGTACAACTGAACTCCCCAGGGGAGCCTTTACGCAGCCCCACATGCAACTGGACTCTCTGTGTTCGCTCTTTCTGAACAAGCCTAAATACATCCCTAACCGGAATCTGAGAGGAATTGAAAATCTGATCTCAGAAATCACGTACAGAGCCCCTTTCACCCATCAAAAATTACCCTGAAAGGAAGCCTTTGGGTACAACTGAACTCCCCAGGGGAGCCTTTACGCAGCCCCACATGCAACTGGACTCTCTGTGTTCGCTCTTTCTGAACATCCCTAAATACATCCCTAACCGGAATCTGAGAGGAATTGTAAATATGACCCTAGAAATCACGTATAGAGCCCCTTTCACCCATCAAAAATTGCCCTGAAAGGAAGCCTTCGGGTACAACTGAACTCCCCAGGGGAGCCTTTACGCAGCCCCACATGCAACTGGACTCTCTGTGTTCGCTCTTTCTGAACAACCCTAAATACATCCCTTCCATTAATGTGAGAGGAATTAAAAATAGGACCCCAGAAAACGCATACAAACCCCCTTTCACCCATCAAAAATTGCCCCCAAAGGAAGCCTTTGGGTACAACTGAACTCCCCAGGGGAGCCTTTACGCAGCCCCATATGCAACTGGACTCTCTGTGTTCGCTCTTTCTGAACAACCCTAAATACATCCCTAACCGGAATCTGAGAGGAATTGTAAATATGACCCTAGAAATCACGTGTAGAGCCCCTTTCACCCATCAAAAATTGCCCCCAAAGGAAGCCTTTGGGTACAACTGAACTCCCCAGGGGAGCCTTTACGCAGCCCCACATGCAACTGGACTCTCTGTGTTCGCTCTTTCTGAACAAGCCTAAATACATCCCTAACCGGAATCTGAGAGGAATTGAAAATATGATCCCAGAAATCACGTATAGAGCCCCTTTCACCCATCAAAAATTGCCCCCAAAGGAAGCCTTTGGGTACAACTGAACTCCCCAGGGGAGCCTTTACGCAGCCCCACATGCAACTGGACTCTCTGTGTTCGCTCTTTCTGAACAACCCTAAATTCATCCCTAACCGGAATCTGAGAGGAATTGTAAATAGGACCCCAGAAATCACGTACAGAGCCCCTTTCACCCATCAAAAATTGCCCTGAAAGGAAGACTTTGGGTATAACTGAACTCCCCAGGGGAGCCTTTACGCAGCCCCACATGCAACTGGACTCTCTGTGTTCGCTCTTTCTGAACAACCCTAAATACATCCCTAACCGGAATCTGAGAGGAATTGTAAATATGACCCCAGAAATCACGTACAGAGCCGCTTTCACCCATCAAAAATTTCCCTGAAAGGAAGCCTTTGGGTACAACTGAACTCCCCAGGGGAGCCTTTACGCAGCCCCACATGCAACTGGACTCTCTGTGTTCGCTCTTTCTGAACAACCCTAAATACATCCCTTCCCGGAATGTGAGAGGAATTTAAAATAGGACCCCAGAAAACGCATACAAAGCCCCTTTCACCCATCAAAAATTGCCCCCGAAGGAAGCCTTTGGGTACAACTGAACTCCCCAGGGGAGCCTTTACGCAGCCCCACATGCAACTGGACTCTCTGTGTTCGCTCTTTCTGAACAACCCTAAATACATCCCTAACCGGAATCTGAGAGGAAATGTAAATATGACCCCGGAAATCACGTACAGAGCCGCTTTCACCCATCAAAAATTTCCTGAAAGGAAGCCTTTGGGTACAACTGAACTCCCCAGGGGAGCCTTTACGCAGCCCCACATGCAACTGGACTCTCTGTGTTCGCTCTTTCTGAACAACCCTAAATACATCCCTTCCGTTAATGTGAGAGGAATTAAAAATAGGACCCCAGAAAACGCATACAAAGCCCCTTTCACCCATCAAAAATTGCCCCCAAAGGAAGCCTTTGGGTACAACTGAACTCCCCAGGGGAGCCTTTACGCAGCCCCACATGCAACTGGACTCTCTGTGTTCGCTCTTTCTGAACAAGCCTAAATACATCCCTAACCGGAATCTGAGAGGAATTGTAAATATGACCCTAGAAATCACGTATAGACCCCCTTTCACCCATCAAAAATTGCCCTGAAAGGAAGCCTTTGGGCACAACTGAACTCCCCAGGGGAGCCTTTACGCAGCCCCACATGCAACTGGACTCTCTGTGTTCGCTCTTTCTGAACAACCCTAAATACATCCCTTCCATTAATGTGAGAGGAATTAAAAATAGGACCCCAGAAAACGCATACAAAGCACCTTTCACCCATCAAAAATTGCCCCCAAAGGAAGCCTTTGGGTACAACTGAACTCCCCAGGGGAGCCTTTACGCAGCCCCACATGCAACTGGACTCTCTGTGTTCGCTCTTTCTGAACAACCCTAAATACATCCCTAACCGGAATCTGAGAGGAATTGTAAATATGACCCTGGAAATCACGTGTAGAGCCCCTTTCACCCATCAAAAATTGCCCTGAAAGGAAGCCTTTGGGTACAACTGAACTCCCCAGGGGAGCCTTTACGCAGCCCCACATGCAACTGGACTCTCTGTGTTCGCTCTTTCTGAACAACCCTAAATACATCCCTAACCGGAATCTGAGAGGAATTGTAAATATGACCCCAGAAATCACGTACAGAGCCGCTTTCACCCATCAAAAATTTCCCTGAAAGGAAGCCTTTGGGTACAACTGAACTCCCCAGGGGAGCCTTTACGCAGCCCCACATGCAACTGGACTCTCTGTGTTCGCTCTTTCTGAACAACCCTAAATACATCCCTTCCCGGAATGTGAGAGGAATTTAAAATAGGACCCCAGAAAACGCATACAAAGCCCCTTTCACCCATCAAAATTTGCCCCCGAAGGAAGCCTTTGGGTACAACTGAACTCCCCAGGGGAGCCTTTACGCAGCCCCACATGCAACTGGACTCTCTGTGTTCGCTCTTTCTGAACAACCCTAAATACATCCCTAACCGGAATCTGAGAGGAATTGTAAATATGACCCCAGAAATCACGTACAGAGCCCCTTTCACCCATCAAAAATTTCCCTGAAAGGAAGCCTTTGGGTACAACTGAACTCCCCAGAGGAGCCTTTACGCAGCCCCACATGCAACTGGACTCTCTGTGTTCGCTCTTTCTGAACAACCCTAAATACATCCCTTCTCGGAATGTGAGAGGAATTTAAAATAGGACCCCAGAAAACGCATACAAAGCCCCTTTCACCCATCAAAAATTGCCCTGAAAGGAAGCCTTTGGGTACAACTGAACTCCCCAGGGGAGCCTTTACGCAGCCCCACATGCAACTGGACTCTCTGTGTTCGCTCTCTCTGAGCAACCCTAAATACATCCCTAACCGGAATCTGAGAGCAATTGAAAATATGATCCCAGAAATCACGTACAGAGCCCCTTTCATCCATCAAAAATTGCCCCATAAGGAAGCCTTTGGGTACAACTGAACTCCCCAGGGGAGCCTTTACGCAGCCCCACATGCAACTGGACTCTCTGTGTTCGCTCTTTCTGAACAACCCTAAATACATCCCTAACCGGAATCTGAGAGGAATTCTAAATAGGACCCCAGAAATCACATACAGAGCCCCTTAAATCCATCAAAAATTTCCCTGAAAGGAAGCCTTTGGGTACAACTAAACTCCCCAGGAGAGCCTTTACGCAGCCCCACATGCAACTGGACTCTCTGTGTTCGCTCTTTATGAACAAACCTAAATACATCCCTAACCGGAATCTGAGAGGAATTGTAAATAAGACACCAGAAATCACGTACAGAGCCGCTTTCACCCATCAAAAATTGCCCAGAAAGGAAGCCTTTGGGTACAACTGAACTCCAAAGGGGAGCCTTTACGCAGCCCCACATGCAACTGGACTCTCTGTGTTCGCTCTTTCTGAACAACCCTAAATACATCCCTTCTCGGAATCTGAGAGGAATTTAAAATCGGACCACAGAAAACGCATACAAAGCCCCTTTCACCCATTTAAAATTGCCCCCAAAGGAAGCCTTTGGGTACAACTGAACTCCCCAGGGGAGCCTTTAGGCAGCCCCACATGCAAGTGGACTCTCTGTGTTCGCTCTTTCTGAACAAGCCTAAATACATCCCTAACCGGAATGTGAGAGGAATTTAAAATAGGACCCCAGAAAACGCATACAAAGCCCCTTTCACCCATCAAAAATTGCCCTGAAAGGAAGCCTTTGGGTACAACTGAACTCCCCAGGGGAGCCCTTACGCAGCCCCACATGCAACTGGACTCTCTGTGTTCGCTCTTTCTGAACAACCCTAAATACATCCCTAACCGGAATCTGAGAGGAATTGAAAATATGATCCCAGAAATCAGGTATAGAGCCCCTTTCACCCATCAAAAATTACCCTGAAAGGAAGCCTTTGGGTACAACTGAACTCCCCAGGGGAGCCTTTACGCAGCCCCACATGCAACTGGACTCTCTGTGTTCGCTCTTTCTGAACAACCCTAAATACATCCCTAAACGGAATCTGAGAGGAATTGTAAATAGGACCCCAGAAATCACGTACAGAGCCGCTTTCACCCATCAAAAATTTCCCTGAAAGGAATCCTTTGGGTACAACTGAACTCCCCCGGGGAGCCTTTACGCAGCCCCACATGCAACTGGACTCTCTGTGTTCGCTCTTTCTGAACAACCCTAAATACATCCCTAACCGGAATCTGAGAGGAATTGTAAATAAGACCCCAGAAATCACGTACAGAGCCCCTTTCACCCATCAAAAATTTCCCTGAAAGGAAGCCTTTGGGTACAACTGAACTCCCCCGGGGAGCCTTTACGCAGCCCCACATGCAACTGGACTCTCTGTGTTCGCTCTTTCTGAACAACCCTAAATACATCCCTTCCCGGAATGTGAGAGAAATTTAAAATAGGACCCCAGAAAACGCATACAAAGCCCCTTTCACCCATGAAAAATCGCCCCCAAAGGAAGCCTTTGGGTACAACTGAACTCCCCAGGGGAGCCTTTACGCAGCCCCACATGCAACTGGACTCTCTGTGTTCGCTCTTTCTGAACAACCCTAAATACATCCCTAACCGGAATCTGAGAGGAATTGTAAATATGACCCTAGAAATCACGTATAGAGCCCCTTTCACCCATCAAAAATTACCCTGAAAGGAAGCCTTTGGGTACAACTGAACTCCCCAGGGGAGCCTTTACGCAGCCCCACATGCAACTGGACTCTCTGTGTTCGCTCTTTCTGAACAACCCTAAATTCATCCCTAACCGGAATCTGAGAGGAATTGTAAATATGACCCCAGAAATCACGTATAGAGCCCCTTTCACCCATCAAAAATTACCCTGAAAGGAAGCCTTTGGGTACAACTGAACTCCCCAGGGGAGCCTTTACGCAGCCCCACATGCAACTGGACTCTCTGTGTTCGCTCTTTCTGAACAACCCTAAATACATCCCTAACCGGAATCTGAGAGGAATTGTAAATATGACCCCAGAAATCACGTACAGAGCCGCTTTCACCCATCAAAAATTTCCCTGAAAGGAAGCCTTTGGGTACAACTGAACTCCCCCTGGGAGCCTTTACGCAGCCCCACATGCAACTGGACTCTCTGTGTTCGCTCTTTCTGAACAAGCCTAAATACATCCCTAACCGGAATGTGAGAGGAATTTAAAATAGGACCCCAAAAAACGCATACAAAGCCCCTTTCACCCATCAAAAATTGCCCCCAAAGGAAGCCTTTGGGTACAACTGAACTCCCCAGGGGAGCCTTTACGCAGCCCCACATGCAACTGGACTCTCTGTGTTCGCTCTTTCTGAACAACCCTAAATACATCCCTAACCGGAATCTGAGAGGAATTGTAAATATGACCCCAGAAATCACGTACAGAGCCCCTTTCACCCATCAAAAATTTCCCTGAAAGGAAGCCTTTGGGTACAACTGAACTCCCCAGGGGAGCCTTTACGCAGCCCCACATGCAACTGGACTCTCTGTGTTCGCTCTTTCTGAACAAGCCTAAATACATCCCTAACCGGAATGTGAGAGGAATTTAAAATAGGACCCCAGAAAACGCATACAAAGCCCCTTTCACCCATCAAAAATTGCCCCCAAAGGAAGCCTTTGGGTACAACTGAACTCCCCAGGGGAGCCTTTACGCAGCCCCACATGCAACTGGACTCTCTGTGTTCGCTCTTTCTGAACAACCCTAAATACATCCCTAACCGGAATCTGAGAGGAATTGTAAATATGACCCCAGAAATCACGTACAGAGCCCCTTTCACCCATCAAAAATTGCCCTGAAAGGAAGCCTTTGGGTACAACTGAACTCCCCAGGGGAGCCTTTACGCAGCCCAACATGCAACTGGACTCTCTGTGTTCGCTCTTTCTGAACAACCCTAAATACATCCCTTCCCGGAATGTGAGAGAAATTTAAAATAGGACCCCAGAAAACGCATACAAAGCCCCTTTCACCCATCAAAAATCGCCCCCAAAGGAAGCCTTTGGGTACAACTGAACTCCCCAGGGGAGCCTTTACGCAGCCCCACATGCAACTGGACTCTCTGTGTTCGCTCTTTCTGAACAATCCTAAATACATGCCTAACCGGAATCTGAGTGGAATTGAAAATATGACCCCAGAAATCACGTACAGAGCCCCTTTCACCCATCAAAAATTGCCCCCAAAGGAAGCCTTTGGGTACAACTGAACTCCCCAGGGGAGCCTTTACGCAGCCCCACATGCAACTGGACTCTCTGTGTTCGCTCTTTCTGAACAACCCTAAATACATCCCTTCCCGGAATCTGAGAGGAATTGTAAATATGACCCCAGAAATCACGTACAGAGCCGATTTCACCCATCAAAAATTACCCTGAAGGGAAGCCTTTGGGTACAACTGAACTCCCCAGGGGAGCCTTTACGCAGCCCCACATGCAACTGGACTCTCTGTGTTCGCTCTTTCTGAACAACCCTAAATACATCACTTCTCGGAATCTGAGAGGAATTTAAAATAGGACCCCAGATAATGCATACAAAGCCCCTTTCACCCATAAAAAATTGCCCCCAAAGGAAGCCTTTGGGTACAACTGAACTCCCCCGGGGAGCCTTTACGCAGCCCCACATGCAACTGGACTCTCTGTGTTCGCTCTTTCTGAACAACCCTAAATACATCCCTTCCCGGAATGTGAGAGAAATTTAAAATAGGACCCCAGAAAACGCATACAAAGCCCCTTTCACCCATGAAAAATCGCCCCCAAAGGAAGCCTTTGGGTACAACTGAACTCCCCAGGGGAGCCTTTACGCAGCCCCACATGCAACTGGACTCTCTGTGTTCGCTCTTTCTGAACAACCCTAAATACATCCCTTCCCGGAATGTGAGTGAAATTTAAAATAGGACCCCAGAAAACGCATACAAAGCCCCTTTCACCCATCAAAAATTTCCCTGAAAGGAAGCCTTTGGGTACAACTGAACTCCCCCGGGGAGCCCTTACGCAGCCCTACATGCAACTGGACTCTCTGTGTTCGCTCTTTCTGAACAACCCTAAATACATCCCTAACCGGAATCTGAGAGGAATTGTAAATATGACCCCAGAAATCACATACAGAGCCCCTTAAATCCATCAAAAATTTCCCTGAAAGGAAGCCTTTGGGTACAACTGAACTCCCCAGGGGAGCCTTTACGCAGCCCCACATGCAACTGGACTCTCTGTGTTCGCTCTTTCTGAACAACCCTAAATACATCCCTAACCGGAATCTGAGAGGAATTGTAAATAAGACCCCAGAAATCACGTCCAGAGCCCCTTTCACCCATCAAAAATTTCCCTGAAAGGAAGCCTTTGGGTACAACTGAACTCCCCAGGGGAGCCTTTACGCAGCCCTACATGCAACTGGACTCTCTGTGTTCGCTCTTTCTGAACAACCCTAAATACATCCCTAACCGGAATCTGAGAGGAATTGTAAATATGACCCCAGAAATCACGTACAGAGCCGCTTTCACCCATCAAAAATTTCCCTGAAAGGAAGCCTTTGGGTACAACTGAACTCCCCAGGGGAGCCTTTACGCAGCCCCACATGCAACTGGACTCTCTGTGTTCGCTCTTTCTGAACAACCCTAAATACATCCCTAACCGGAATCTGAGAGGAATTGTAAATAAGACCCCAGAAATCACGTCCAGAGCCCCTTTCACCCATCAAAAATTTCCCTGAAAGGAAGCCTTTGGGTACAACTGAACTCCCCAGGGGAGCCTTTACGCAGCCCCACATGCAACTGGACTCTCTGTTTTCGCTCTTTCTGAACAACCCTAAATACATCCCTAACCGAAATCTGAGAGGAATTGTAAATAAGACCCAAGAAATCACGTACAGAGCCGCTTTCACCATCAGAAATTTCCCTGAAAGGAAGCCTTTGGGTACAACTGAACTCCCCAGGGGAGCCTTTACGCAGCCCCACATGCAGCTGGACTCTCTGTGTTCGCTCTTTCTGAACAACCCTAAATACATCCCTAACCGGAATCTGAGAGGAATTTAAAATCGGACCACAGAAAACGCATACAAAGCCCCTTTCACCCATCAAAAATTGCCCTGAAAAGAAGCCTTTGGGTACAACTGAACTCCCCAGTGGAGCCTTTACGCAGCCCCACATGCAACTGGACTCTCTGTGTTCGCTCTTTCTGAACAACCCTAAATACATCCCTAACCGGAATGTGAGAGGAATTTAAAATAGGACCCCAGAAAACGCATACAAAGCCCCTTTCACCCATCAAAAATTTCCCTGAAAGGAAGCCTTTGGGAACAACTGAACTCCCCAGGGGAGCCCTTACGCAGCCCCACATGCAACTGGACTCTCTGTGTTCGCTCTTTCTGAACAACCCTAAATACATCCCTAACCGGAATCTGAGAGGAATTGAAAATATGATCCCAGAAATCACGTATAGAGCCCCTTTCACCCATCAAAAATTACCCTGAAAGGAAGCCTTTGGGTACAACTGAACTCCCCAGGGGAGCCTTTACGCAGCCCCACATGCAACTGGACTCTCTGTGTTCGCTCTTTCTGAACAACCCTAAATACATCCCTTCCCGGAATGTGAGAGGAATTTAAAATAGGACCCCAGAAAACGTATACAAAGCCCCTTTCACCCATCAAAAATTGCCCTGAAAGGAAGCCTTTGGGAACAACTGAACTCCCCCGGGGAGCCTTTACGCAGCCCCACATGCAACTGGACTCTCTGTGTTCGCTCTTTCTGAACAACCCTAAATACATCCCTTCCCGGAATGTGAGAGGAATTAAAAATAGGACCCCAGAAAACGCATACAAAGCCCCTTTCACCCATCAAAAATTGCCCCCAAAGGAAGCCTTTGGGTACAACTGAACTCCCCAGGGGAGCCTTTACGCAGCCCCACATGCAACTGGACTCTCTGTGTTCGCTCTTTCTGAACAAGCCTAAATACATCCCTAACCGGAATCTGAGAGGAATTGAAAATCTGATCCCAGAAATCACGTACAGAGCCCCTTTCACCCATCAAAAATTTCCCTGAAAGGAAGCCTTTGGGTACAACTGAACTCCCCAGGGGAGCCTTTACGCAGCCCCACATGCAACTGGACTCTCTGTGTTCGCTCTTTCTGAACAACCCTAAATACATCCCTTCCCGGAATGTGAGAGGAATTGAAAATAGGACCCCAAAAAACGCATACAAAGCCCCTTTCACCCATCAAAAATTTCCCTGAAAGGAAGCCTTTGGGTACAACTGAACTCCCCCGGGGAGCCTTTATGCAGCCCCACATGCAACTGGACTTTCTGTGTTCGCTCTTTCTGAACAATCCTAAATACATGCCTAACCGGAATCTGAGTGGAATTGAAAATATGACCCCAGAAATCACGTACAGAGCCCCTTTCACCCATCAAAAAATTGCCCTGAAAGGAAGCCTTTGGGTACAACTGAACTCCCCAGGGGAGCCTTTACGCAGCCCCACATGCAACTGGACTCTCTGTGTTCGCTCTTTCTGTACAACCCTAAATACATCCCTTCCCTTAATGTGAGAGGAATTAAAAATAGGATCCCAGATAAAGCATACAACGCCCCTTTCACCCATCAAAAATCGCCCCCAAAGGAAGCCTTTGGGTACAACTGAACTCCCCAGGGGAGCCTTTACACAGCCCCACATGCAACTGGACTCTCTGTGTTCGCTCTTTCTGAACAACCCTAAATACATGCCTAACCGGAATCTGAGTGGAATTGAAAATATGACCCCAGAAATCCCGTACAGAGCCCCTTTCACCCATCAAAAATTGCCCCGAAAGGAAGCCTTTGGGTACAACTGAACTCCCCAGGGGAGCCTTTACGCAGCCCCACATGCAACTGGACTCTCTGTGTTCGCTCTTTCTGAACAACCCTAAATACATCCCTAACCGGAATCTGAGAGGAATTGTAAATATGACCCCAGAAATCACGTACAGAGCCGATTTCACCCGTCAAAAATTTCCCTGAAAGGAAGCCTTTGGGTACAACTGAACTCCCCAGGGGAGCCTTTACGCAGCCCCACTTGCAACTGGACTCTCTGTGTTCGCTCTTTCTGAACAACCCTAAATACATCCCTTCCCTTAATGTGAGAGGAATTAAAAATAGGACCCCAGAAAACGCATAGAAAGCCCCTTTCACCCATCAAAAATTGCCCCCAAAGGAAGCCTTTGGGTACAACTGAACTCCCCAGGGGAGCCTTTACGCAGCCCCACATGCAACTGGACTCTCTGTGTTCGCTCTTTCTGAACAACCCTAAATACATCCCTAACCGGAATCTGAGAGGAATTGTAAATAAGACCCCAGAAATCACGTCCAGAGCCCCTTTCACCCATCAAAAATCGCCCCCAAAGGAAGCCTTGGGTACAACTGAACTCCCCAGGGGAGCCTTTACGCAGCCCCACATGCAACTGGACTCTCTGTGTTCGCTCTTTCTGAACAACCCTAAATACATCCCTAACCGGTATCTGAGAGGAATTGTAAATATGACCCCAGAAATCACGTACAGAGCCGCTTTCACCCATCAAAAATTTCCCTGAAAGGAAGCCTTTGGGTACAACTGAACTCCCCAGGGGAGCCTTTACGCAGCCCCACATGCAACTGGACTCTCTGTGTTCGCTCTTTCTGAACAACCCTAAATACATCCCTTCCCGGAATGTGAGAGGAATTTAAAATAGGACCCCAGAAAACGAATACAAAGCCCCTTTCACCCATCAAAAATCGCCCCCAAAGGAAGCCTTTGGGTACAACTGAACTCCCCAGGGGAGCCTTTACACAGCCCCACATGCAACTGGACTCTCTGTGTTCGCTCTTTTTGAACAATCCTAAATACATGCCTAACCGGAATCTGAGTGGAATTGAAAATATGACCCCAGAAATCACGTACAGAGCCGCTTTCACCCATCAAAAATTTCCCTGAAAGGAAGCCTTTGGGTACAACTGATCTCTCCCGGGGAGCCTTTACACAGCCCCACATGCAACTGGACTCTCTGTGTTCGCTCTTTCTGAACAACCCTAAATACATCCCTTCCCTTAATGTGAGAGGAATTAAAAATAGGACCCCAGAAAACGCATACAACACCCCTTTCACCAATCAACAATTGCCCCCAAAGGAAGCCTTTGGGTACAACTGAACTCCCCAGGGGAGCCTTTACGCAGCCCCACATGCAACTGGACTCTCTGTGTTCGCGCTTTCTGAACAACCCTAAATACAACCCTAACCGGAATCTGAGAGGAATTGTAAATAAGACCCCAGAAATCACGTCCAGAGCCCCTTTCACCCATCAAAAATTTCCCTGAAAGGAAGCCTTGGGTACAACTGAACTCCCCAGGGGAGCCTTTACGCAGCCCCACATGCAACTGGACTCTCTGTGTTCGCTCTTTCTGAACAACCCTAAATACATCCCTAACCGGAATCTGAGAGGAATTGTAAATATGACCCCAGAAATCACGTACAGAGCCGATTTCACCCATCAAAAATTTCCCTGAAAGGAAGCCTTTGGGTACAACTGAACTCCCCAGGGGAGCCTTTACGCAGCCCCACATGCAACTGGACTCTCTGTGTTCGCTCTTTCTGAACAACCCTAAATACATCCCTTCCCTTAATGTGAGAGGAATTAAAAATAGGACACCAGAAAACGCATACAAAGCCCCTTTCACCCATCAAAAATTGCCCTGAAAGGAAGCCTTTGGGTACAACTGAACTCCCCAGGGGAGCCTTTACGCAGCCCCACATGCAACTGGACTCTCTGTGTTCGCTCTTTCTGAACAACCCTAAATACATCCCTAACCGGAATCTGAGAGGAATTGTAAATAAGACCCCAGAAATCACGTCCAGAGCCCCTTTCACCCATCAAAAATTTCCCTGAAAGGAAGCCTTGGGTACAACTGAACTCCCCAGGGGAGCCTTTACGCAGCCCCACATGCAACTGGACTCTCTGTGTTCGCTCTTTCTGAACAACCCTAAATACATCCCTTTCCGGAATGTGAGAGGAATTTAAAATAGGACCCCAAAAAATGCATACAAAGCCCCTTTCACCCATCAAAAATTGCCCCAAAGGAAGCCTTTGGGTACAACTGAACTCCCCAAGGGAGCCTTTACGCAGCCCCATATGCAACTGGACTCTCTGTGTTCGCTCTTTCTGAACAACCCTAAATACATCCCTAACCGGAATCTGAGAGGAATTGTAAATATGACCCCAGAAATCACGTACAGAGCCGATTTCACCCATCAAAAATTTCCCTGAAAGGAAGCCTTTGGGTACAACTGAACTCCCCAGGGGAGCCTTTACGCAGCCCCACATGCAACTGGACTCTCTGTGTTCGCTCTTTCTAAACAACCCTAAATACATCCCTTCCCTTAATGTGAGAGGAATTTAAAATAGGACACCAGAAAACGCATACAAAGCCCCTTTCACCCATCAAAAATTGCCCTGAAAGGAAGCCTTTGGGTACAACTGAACTCCCCAGGGGAGCCTTTACGCAGCCCCACATGCAACTGGACTCTCTGTGTTCGCTCTTTCTGAACAACCCTAAATACATCCCTAACCGGAATCTGAGAGGAATTGTAAATATTACCCCAGAAATCAAGTACAGAGCCGCTTTCACCCATCAAAAATTTCCCTGAAAGGAAGCCTTTGGGTACAACTGAACTCCCCAGGGGAGCCTTTACGCAGCCCCACATGCAACTGGACTCTCTGTGTTCGCTCTTTCTGAACAACCCTAAATACATCCCTTCCCTTAATGTGAGAGGAATTAAAAATAGGACACCAGAAAACGCATACAAAGCCCCTTTCACCCATCAAAAATTGCCCTGAAAGGAAGCCTTTGGGTACAACTGAACTCCCCAGGGGAGCCTTTACGCAGCCCCACATGCAACTGGACTCTCTGTGTTCGCTCTTTCTGAACAACCCTAAATACATCCCTAACCGGAATCTGAGAGGAATTGTAAATAAGACCCCAGAAATCACGTCCAGAGCCCCTTTCACCCATCAAAAATCGCCCCCAAAGGAAGCCTTGGGTACAACTGAACTCCCCAGGGGAGCCTTTACGCAGCCCCACATGCAACTGGACTCTCTGTGTTCGCTCTTTCTGAACAACCCTAAATACATCCCTTCCCGGAATGTGAGAGGAATTTAAAATAGGACCCCAAAAAACGCATACAAAGCCCCTTTCACCCATCAAAAATTACCCCAAAGGAACCCTTTGGGTACAACTGAACTCCCCAGGGGAGCCTTTACGCAGCCCCATATGCAACTGGACTCTCTGTGTTCGCTCTTTCTGAACAACCCTAAATACATCCCTAACCGGAATCTGAGAGGAATTGTGAATATTACCCCAGAAATCAAGTACAGAGCCGCTTTCACCCATCAAAAATTTCCCTGAAAGGAAGCCTTTGGGTACAACTGAACTCCCCCGGGGAGCCTTTATGCAGCCCCAGATGCAACTGGACTCTCTGTGTTCGCTCTTTCTGAACAACCCTAAATACATCCCTTCCCTTAATGTGAGAGGAATTAAAAATAGGACCCCAGAAAACGCATAGAAAGCCCCTTTCACCCATCAAAAATTGCCCCCAAAGGAAGCCTTTGGGTACAACTGAACTCCCCAGGGGAGCCTTTACGCAGCCCCACATGCAACTGGACTCTCTGTGTTCGCTCTTTCTGAACAACCCTAAATACATCCCTAACCGGAATCTGAGAGGAATTGTAAATAAGACCCCAGAAATCACGTCCAGAGCCCCTTTCACCCATCAAAAATCGCCCCCAAAGGAAGCCTTGGGTACAACTGAACTCCCCAGGGGAGCCTTTACGCAGCCCCACATGCAACTGGACTCTCTGTGTTCGCTCTTTCTGAACAACCCTAAATACATCCCTAACCGGTATCTGAGAGGAATTGTAAATATGACCCCAGAAATCACGTACAGAGCCGCTTTCACCCATCAAAAATTTCCCTGAAAGGAAGCCTTTGGGTACAACTGAACTCCCCAGGGGAGCCTTTACGCAGCCCCACATGCAACTGGACTCTCTGTGTTCGCTCTTTCTGAACAACCCTAAATACATCCCTTCCCGGAATGTGAGAGGAATTTAAAATAGGACCCCAGAAAACGAATACAAAGCCCCTTTCACCCATCAAAAATCGCCCCCAAAGGAAGCCTTTGGGTACAACTGAACTCCCCAGGGGAGCCTTTACACAGCCCCACATGCAACTGGACTCTCTGTGTTCGCTCTTTTTGAACAATCCTAAATACATGCCTAACCGGAATCTGAGTGGAATTGAAAATATGACCCCAGAAATCACGTACAGAGCCGCTTTCACCCATCAAAAATTTCCCTGAAAGGAAGCCTTTGGGTACAACTGATCTCTCCCGGGGAGCATTTACACAGCCCCACATGCAACTGGACTCTCTGTGTTCGCTCTTTCTGAACAACCCTAAATACATCCCTTCCCTTAATGTGAGAGGAATTAAAAATAGGACCCCAGAAAACGCATACAACACCCCTTTCACCAATCAACAATTGCCCCCAAAGGAAGCCTTTGGGTACAACTGAACTCCCCAGGGGAGCCTTTACGCAGCCCCACATGCAACTGGACTCTCTGTGTTCGCGCTTTCTGAACAACCCTAAATACAACCCTAACCGGAATCTGAGAGGAATTGTAAATAAGACCCCAGAAATCACGTCCAGAGCCCCTTTCACCCATCAAAAATTTCCCTGAAAGGAAGCCTTGGGTACAACTGAACTCCCCAGGGGAGCCTTTACGCAGCCCCACATGCAACTGGACTCTCTGTGTTCGCTCTTTCTGAACAACCCTAAATACATCCCTAACCGGAATCTGAGAGGAATTGTAAATATGACCCCAGAAATCACGTACAGAGCCGATTTCACCCATCAAAAATTTCCCTGAAAGGAAGCCTTTGGGTACAACTGAACTCCCCAGGGGAGCCTTTACGCAGCCCCACATGCAACTGGACTCTCTGTGTTCGCTCTTTCTGAACAACCCTAAATACATCCCTTCCCTTAATGTGAGAGGAATTAAAAATAGGACACCAGAAAACGCATACAAAGCCCCTTTCACCCATCAAAAATTGCCCTGAAAGGAAGCCTTTGGGTACAACTGAACTCCCCAGGGGAGCCTTTACGCAGCCCCACATGCAACTGGACTCTCTGTGTTCGCTCTTTCTGAACAACCCTAAATACATCACTAACCGGAATCTGAGAGGAATTGTAAATAAGACCCCAGAAATCACGTCCAGAGCCCCTTTCACCCATCAAAAATTTCCCTGAAAGGAAGCCTTGGGTACAACTGAACTCCCCAGGGGAGCCTTTACGCAGCCCCACATGCAACTGGACTCTCTGTGTTCGCTCTTTCTGAACAACCCTAAATACATCCCTTTCCGGAATGTGAGAGGAATTTAAAATAGGACCCCAAAAAAAGCATACAAAGCCCCTTTCACCCATCAAAAATTGCCCCAAAGGAAGCCTTTGGGTACAACTGAACTCCCCAAGGGAGCCTTTACGCAGCCCCATATGCAACTGGACTCTCTGTGTTCGCTCTTTCTGAACAACCCTAAATACATCCCTAACCGGAATCTGAGAGGAATTGTAAATATGACCCCAGAAATCACGTACAGAGCCGATTTCACCCATCAAAAATTTCCCTGAAAGGAAGCCTTTGGGTACAACTGAACTCCCCAGGGGAGCCTTTACGCAGCCCCACATGCAACTGGACTCTCTGTGTTCGCTCTTTCTAAACAACCCTAAATACATCCCTTCCCTTAATGTGAGAGGAATTAAAAATAGGACACCAGAAAACGCATACAAAGCCCCTTTCACCCATCAAAAATTGCCCTGAAAGGAAGCCTTTGGGTACAACTGAACTCCCCAGGGGAGCCTTTACGCAGCCCCACATGCAACTGGACTCTCTGTGTTCGCTCTTTCTGAACAACCCTAAATACATCCCTAACCGGAATCTGAGAGGAATTGTAAATAAGACCCCAGAAATCACGTCCAGAGCCCCTTTCACCCATCAAAAATCGCCCCCAAAGGAAGCCTTGGGTACAACTGAACTCCCCAGGGGAGCCTTTACGCAGCCCCACATGCAACTGGACTCTCTGTGTTCGCTCTTTCTGAACAACCCTAAATACATCCCTTCCCGGAATGTGAGAGGAATTTAAAATAGGACCCCATAAAACGCATACAAAGCCCCTTTCACCCATCAAAAATTGCCCCAAAGGAAGCCTTTGGGTACAACTGAACTCCCCAAGGGAGCCTTTACGCAGCCCCATATGCAACTGGACTCTCTGTGTTCGCTCTTTCTGAACAACCCTAAATACATCCCTAACCGGAATCTGAGAGGAATTGTAAATATGACCCCAGAAATCACGTACAGAGCCGATTTCACCCATCAAAAATTTCCCTGAAAGGAAGCCTTTGGGTACAACTGAACTCCCCAGGGGAGCCTTTACGCAGCCCCACATGCAACTGGACTCTCTGTGTTCGCTCTTTCTGAACAACCCTAAATACATCCCTTCCCTTAATGTGAGAGGAATTAAAAATAGGACACCAGAAAACGCATACAAAGCCCCTTTCACCCATCAAAAATTGCCCTGAAAGGAAGCCTTTGGGTACAACTGAACTCCCCAGGGGAGCCTTTACGCAGCCCCACATGCAACTGGACTCTCTGTGTTCGCTCTTTCTGAACAACCCTAAATACATCCCTAACCGGAATCTGAGAGGAATTGTAAATAAGACCCCAGAAATCACGTCCAGAGCCCCTTTCACCCATCAAAAATCGCCCCCAAAGGAAGCCTTGGGTACAACTGAACTCCCCAGGGGAGCCTTTACGCAGCCCCACATGCAACTGGACTCTCTGTGTTCGCTCTTTCTGAACAACCCTAAATACATCCCTTCCCGGAATGTGAGAGGAATTTAAAATAGGACCCCAAAAAACGCATACAAAGCCCCTTTCACCCATCAAAAATTACCCCAAAGGAACCCTTTGGGTACAACTGAACTCCCCAGGGGAGCCTTTACGCAGCCCCATATGCAACTGGACTCTCTGTGTTCGCTCTTTCTGAACAACCCTAAATACATCCCTAACCGGAATCTGAGAGGAATTGTAAATATTACCCCAGAAATCAAGTACAGAGCCGCTTTCACCCATCAAAAATTTCCCTGAAAGGAAGCCTTTGGGTACAACTGAACTCCCCAGGGGAACCTTTACGCAGCCCCACATGCAACTGGACTCTCTGTGTTCGCTCTTTCTGAACAACCCTAAATACATCCCTTCCCGGAATGTGAGAGGAATTGAAAATAGGACCCCAGAAAACGCATACAAAGCCCCTTTCACCCATCAAAAATCGCCCCCAAAGGAAGCCTTTGGGTACAACTGAACTCCCCAGGGGAGCCTTTACGCAGCCCCACATGCAACTGGACTCTCTGTGTTCGCTCTTTCTGAACAACCTTAAATACATCCCTAACCGGAATCTGAGAGGAATTGTAAATAAGACCCCAGAAATCACGTCCAGAGCCCCTTTCACCCATCAAAAATTTCCCTGAAAGGAAGCCTTGGGTACAACTGAACTCCCCAGGGGAGCCTTTACGCAGCCCCACATGCAACTGGACTCTCTGTGTTCGCTCTTTCTGAACAACCCTAAATACATCCCTTCCCTTAATGTGAGAGGAATTAAAAATAGGACACCAGAAAACGCATACAAAGCCCCTTTCACCCATCAAAAATTGCCCTGAAAGGAAGCCTTTGGGTACAACTGAACTCCCCAGGGGAGCCTTTACGCAGCCCCACATGCAACTGGACTCTCTGTGTTCGCTCTTTCTGAACAACCCTAAATACATCACTAACCGGAATCTGAGAGGAATTGTAAATAAGACCCCAGAAATCACGTCCAGAGCCCCTTTCACCCATCAAAAATTTCCCTGAAAGGAAGCCTTGGGTACAACTGAACTCCCCAGGGGAGCCTTTACGCAGCCCCACATGCAACTGGACTCTCTGTGTTCGCTCTTTCTGAACAACCCTAAATACATCCCTTTCCGGAATGTGAGAGGAATTTAAAATAGGACCCCAAAAAAAGCATACAAAGCCCCTTTCACCCATCAAAAATTGCCCCAAAGGAAGCCTTTGGGTACAACTGAACTCCCCAAGGGAGCCTTTACGCAGCCCCATATGCAACTGGACTCTCTGTGTTCGCTCTTTCTGAACAACCCTAAATACATCCCTAACCGGAATCTGAGAGGAATTGTAAATATGACCCCAGAAATCACGTACAGAGCCGATTTCACCCATCAAAAATTTCCCTGAAAGGAAGCCTTTGGGTACAACTGAACTCCCCAGGGGAGCCTTTACGCAGCCCCACATGCAACTGGACTCTCTGTGTTCGCTCTTTCTAAACAACCCTAAATACATCCCTTCCCTTAATGTGAGAGGAATTAAAAATAGGACACCAGAAAACGCATACAAAGCCCCTTTCACCCATCAAAAATTGCCCTGAAAGGAAGCCTTTGGGTACAACTGAACTCCCCAGGGGAGCCTTTACGCAGCCCCACATGCAACTGGACTCTCTGTGTTCGCTCTTTCTGAACAACCCTAAATACATCCCTAACCGGAATCTGAGAGGAATTGTAAATAAGACCCCAGAAATCACGTCCAGAGCCCCTTTCACCCATCAAAAATCGCCCCCAAAGGAAGCCTTGGGTACAACTGAACTCCCCAGGGGAGCCTTTACGCAGCCCCACATGCAACTGGACTCTCTGTGTTCGCTCTTTCTGAACAACCCTAAATACATCCCTAACCGGAATCTGAGAGGAATTTAAAATAGGACCCCATAAAACGCATACAAAGCCCCTTTCACCCATCAAAAATTGCCCCAAAGGAAGCCTTTGGGTACAACTGAACTCCCCAAGGGAGCCTTTACGCAGCCCCATATGCAACTGGACTCTCTGTGTTCGCTCTTTCTGAACAACCCTAAATACATCCCTAACCGGAATCTGAGAGGAATTGTAAATATGACCCCAGAAATCACGTACAGAGCCGATTTCACCCATCAAAAATTTCCCTGAAAGGAAGCCTTTGGGTACAACTGAACTCCCCAGGGGAGCCTTTACGCAGCCCCACATGCAACTGGACTCTCTGTGTTCGCTCTTTCTGAACAACCCTAAATACATCCCTTCCCTTAATGTGAGAGGAATTAAAAATAGGACACCAGAAAACGCATACAAAGCCCCTTTCACCCATCAAAAATTGCCCTGAAAGGAAGCCTTTGGGTACAACTGAACTCCCCAGGGGAGCCTTTACGCAGCCCCACATGCAACTGGACTCTCTGTGTTCGCTCTTTCTGAACAACCCTAAATACATCCCTAACCGGAATCTGAGAGGAATTGTAAATAAGACCCCAGAAATCACGTCCAGAGCCCCTTTCACCCATCAAAAATCGCCCCCAAAGGAAGCCTTGGGTACAACTGAACTCCCCAGGGGAGCCTTTACGCAGCCCCACATGCAACTGGACTCTCTGTGTTCGCTCTTTCTGAACAACCCTAAATACATCCCTTCCCGGAATGTGAGAGGAATTTAAAATAGGACCCCAAAAAACGCATACAAAGCCCCTTTCACCCATCAAAAATTACCCCAAAGGAACCCTTTGGGTACAACTGAACTCCCCAGGGGAGCCTTTACGCAGCCCCATATGCAACTGGACTCTCTGTGTTCGCTCTTTCTGAACAACCCTAAATACATCCCTAACCGGAATCTGAGAGGAATTGTAAATATTACCCCAGAAATCAAGTACAGAGCCGCTTTCACCCATCAAAAATTTCCCTGAAAGGAAGCCTTTGGGTACAACTGAACTCCCCAGGGGAACCTTTACGCAGCCCCACATGCAACTGGACTCTCTGTGTTCGCTCTTTCTGAACAACCCTAAATACATCCCTTCCCGGAATGTGAGAGGAATTGAAAATAGGACCCCAGAAAACGCATACAAAGCCCCTTTCACCCATCAAAAATCGCCCCCAAAGGAAGCCTTTGGGTACAACTGAACTCCCCAGGGGAGCCTTTACGCAGCCCCACATGCAACTGGACTCTCTGTGTTCGCTCTTTCTGAACAACCATAAATACATCCCTAACCGGAATCTGAGAGGAATTGTAAATAAGACCCCAGAAATCACGTCCAGAGCCCCTTTCACCCATCAAAAATTTCCCTGAAAGGAAGCCTTGGGTACAACTGAACTCCCCAGGGGAGCCTTTACGCAGCCCCACATGCAACTGGACTCTCTGTGTTCGCTCTTTCTGAACAACCCTAAATACATCCCTTCCCTTAATGTGAGAGGAATTTAAAATAGGACCCCAAAAAACGCATACAAAGCCCCTTTCACCCATCAAAAATTGCCCCCAAAGGAAGCCTTTGGATACAACTGAACTCCCCAGGGGAGCCTTTACGCAGCCCCACATGCAACTGGACTCTCTGTGTTCGCTCTTTCTGAACAACCCTAAATACATCCCTTCTCGGAATCTGAGAGGAATTTAAAATCGGACCACAGAAAACGCATACAAAGCCCCTTTCACCCATCAAAAATCGCCCCCAAAGGAAGCCTTTGGGTACAACTGAACTCCGCAGGGGAGACTTTACGCAGCCCCACATGCAACTGGACTCTCTGTGTTCGCTCTTTCTGAACAACCCTAAATACATCCCTAACCGGAATCTGAGAGGAATTGTAAATAGGACCCCAGAAATCACGTACAGAGCCGCTTTCACCCATCAAAAATTGCCCCCAAAGGAAGCCTTTGGGTACAACTGAACACCCCCGGGGAGCCTTTACGCAGCCCCACATGCAACTGGACTCTCTGTGTTCGCTCTTTCTGAACAACCCTAAATACATCCCTTCCCGGAATGTGAGAGGAATTGTAAATAAGACCCCAGAAATCACGTAGAGAGCCCCTTTCACCCATCAAAAATCGCCCCCAAAGGAAGCCTTTGGGTACAACTGAACTCCGCAGGGGAGACTTTACGCAGCCCCACATGCAACTGGACTCTCTGTGTTCGCTCTTTCTGAACAACCCTAAATACATCCCTAACCGGAATCTGAGAGGAATTGTAAATAGGACCCCAGAAATCACGTACAGAGCCGCTTTCACCCATCAAAAATTTCCCTGAAAGGAAGCCTTTGGGTACAACTGAACTCCCCATTGGAGCCTTTACGCAGCCCCACATGCAACTGGACTCTCTGTGTTCGCTCTTTCTGAACAAGCCTAAATACATCCCTAACCGGAATCTGAGAGGAATTGAAAATATGATCCCAGAAATCACGTATAGAGCCCCTTTCACCCATCAAAAATTACCCTGAAAGGAAGCCTTTGGGTACAACTGAACTCCCCAGGGGAGCCTTTACGCAGCCCCACATGCAACTGGACTCTCTGTGTTCGCTCTTTCTGAACAACCCTAAATTCATCCCTAACCGGAATCTGAGAGGAATTGTAAATAGGACCCCAGAAATCACGTACAGAGCCCCTTTCACCCATCAAAAATTTCCCTGAAAGGAAGCCTTTGGGTACAACTGAACTCCCCCGGGGAGCCTTTATGCAGCCCCAGATGCAACTGGACTCTCTGTGTTCGCTCTTTCTGAACAACCCTAAATACATCCCTTCCCGGAATGTGAGAGGAATTGTAAATATGACCCCAGAAATCACGTACAGAGCCGCTTTCACCCATCAAAAATTACCCTGAAAGGAAGCCTTTGGGTACAACTGAACTCCCCAGGGGAGCCTTTACGCAGCCCCACATGCAACTGGACTCTCTGTGTTCGCTCTTTCTGAACAGCGCTAAATATCTCCCTAACCGGAGTCTAAGAAGAATTGAAAATAGGACCCCAGAAAACGTGTACAAGGCCCATTTTGCCTATCAAAAATTGCCCCCAAAGGAAGCCTTTGGGTACAATTAACTCCCCAGGGGAGCCTTTACGCAGCTCCACATGCAACTGGACTCTCTGTGTTCGCTCTTTCTGAACAACCCTAAATACAGCCCTAACTGGAATCTGAGAGGAATTGAAAATAGGACCCCAGAAAACGTGTACAAGACCCATTTTGCCCATCAAAATTTGCCCCAAAGGAAGCCTTTGGGTACATCTGAACTCCCCAGGGGAGCCTTTACGCAGCCCCACATGCAACTGGACTCTCTGTGTTCGCTTTTTCTGAACAACCCTAAAGACATCCCTACCTGGAATCTGAGAGGAAATTGAAAATAGGACCCAAGAAATCGCGTACAGAGCCCCTTTCACCCATCAAAAATTGCCCCCAAAGGAAGCCTTTGGGTACAACTGAACTCCCCAGGGGAGCCTTTACGCAGCCCCACATGCAACTGGACTCTCTGTGTTCGCTTTTTCTGAACAGCGCCAAATACATCCCTACCTGGAATCGAGAGGAATTGAAAATAGGACCCCAGAAAACGTGTACAAGGCCCATTTTGCCAATCAAAAATTGCCCCCAAAGGAAGCCTTTGGGTACAACTGAACTCCCCAGGGGAGCCTTTACGCAGCCCCACATGCAATTGGTCTCTCTGTGTTCGCTCTTTCTGAACAACCCTAAATACATCCCTTCCCGGAATGTGAGAGGAATTTAAAATAGGACCCCAGAAAACGTGTACAAGGCCCATTTTGCCCATCAAAAATTGCCCCCAAAGGAAGCCTTTGGGTACAACTGAACTCCCCAGAGGAGCCTTTACGCAGCCCCACATGCAACTGGACTCTCTGTGTTCACTTTTTCTGAACAGCCCTAAATACAGCCCTACCTGGTATCGAGAGGAATTGAAAATAGGACCCCAGAAAACGTGTACAATGCCCATTTTGCCCATCAAAAATTGCCCCCAAAGGAAGCCTTTGGGTACAACTGAACTCCCCAGGGGAGCCTTTACGCAGCCCCACATGCAACTGGACTCTCTGTGTTCGCTCTTTCTGAACAGCGCTAAATATCTTCCTACCCGGAATCTGAGAGGAATTGAAAATAGGACCCCAGAAAACGCGTACAGAGCCCCTTTCACCCATCAAAAATTGCCCCCAAAGGAAGCCTTTGGGTACAATTGAACTCCCCAGGGGAGCCTTTACGCAGCCCCACATGCAACTGGACTCTCTGTGTTCGCTCTTTCTGAACAACCCTACATACACCCCTACCTGGAATCTGAGAGGAATTGAAAATAGGACCCCAGAAAACGTGTACAAGGCCCATTTTGCCCATCAAAAATTGCCCCCAAAGGAAGCTTTTGGGTACAACTGAACTCCCCAGGGGAGCCTTTACGCAGCCCCACATGCAACTGGACTCTCTGTGTTCGCTTTTTCTGAACAGCCCTAAATACAGCCCTACCTGGAATCTGAGAGGAATTGAAAATAGGACCCCAGAAAACGTGTACAAGGCCCATTTTGCCGATCAAAAATTGCCCCCAAAGGAAGCCTTTGGGTACAACTGAACTCCCCAGGGGAGCCTTTACACAGCCCCACTTGCAACTGGACTCTCTGTGTTCGCTCTTTCTGAACAGCACTAAATATCTCCCTATCCGGAATCTAAGAGGAATTGAAAATAGGACCCCTGAAAACGTGTACAAGGCCCATTTTGCCCATCAAAAATTGCCCCCAAAGGAAGCCTTTGGGTACAACTGAACTCCCCAGGGGAGCCTTTACGCAGCCCCACATGCAACTGGACTCTCTGTGTTCACTTTTTCTGAACAGCCCTAAATACATCCCTAACCGGAATCTGAGAGGAATTGAAAATAGGACCCCAGAAAACGTGTACAAGGCCCATTTTGCCCATCAAAAATTGCCCCCAAAGGAAGCCTTTGGGTACAACTGAACTCCCCAGGGGAGCCTTTACGCAGCCCCACATGCAACTGGACTCTCTGTGTTCGCTTTTTCTGAACAGCCCTAAATACATCCCTAACCGGAATCTGAGAGGAATTGAAAATAGGACCCAAGAAATCGCGTACAAGGCCCATTTCACCCATCAAAAATTGGCCCAAAGGAAGCCATTGGGTACAACTGAACTCCCCAGGGGAGCCTTTACGCAGCCCCACATGCAACTAGACTCTCTGTGTTCACTTTTTCTGAGCAGCCCTAAATACAGCCCTACCTGGAATCTGAGAGGAATTGAAAATAGGACCCCAGAAAACGTGTACAAGGCCCATTTTGCCCATCAAAAATTGCCCCCAAAGGAAGCCTTTGGGTACAACTGAACTCCCCAGGGGAGCCTTTACGCAGCCCCACATGCAACTGGACTCTCTGTGTTCGCTCTTTCTGAACAACCCTAAATACATCCCTTCCCGGAATGTGAGAGGAATTGTAAATAAGACCCCAGAAATCACGTAGAGAGCCCCTTTCACCCATCAAAAATCGCCCCCAAAGGAAGCCTTTGGGTACAACTGAACTCCGCAGGGGAGACTTTACGCAGCCCCACATGCAACTGGACTCTCTGTGTTCGCTCTTTCTGAACAACCCTAAATACATCCCTAACCGGAATCTGAGAGGAATTGTAAATAGGACCCCAGAAATCACGTACAGAGCCGCTTTCACCCATCAAAAATTTCCCTGAAAGGAAGCCTTTGGGTACAACTGAACTCCCCATTGGAGCCTTTACGCAGCCCCACATGCAACTGGACTCTCTGTGTTCGCTCTTTCTGAACAAGCCTAAATACATCCCTAACCGGAATCTGAGAGGAATTGAAAATATGATCCCAGAAATCACGTATAGAGCCCCTTTCACCCATCAAAAATTACCCTGAAAGGAAGCCTTTGGGTACAACTGAACTCCCCAGGGGAGCCTTTACGCAGCCCCACATGCAACTGGACTCTCTGTGTTCGCTCTTTCTGAACAACCCTAAATTCATCCCTAACCGGAATCTGAGAGGAATTGTAAATAGGACCCCAGAAATCACGTACAGAGCCCCTTTCACCCATCAAAAATTTCCCTGAAAGGAAGCCTTTGGGTACAACTGAACTCCCCCGGGGAGCCTTTATGCAGCCCCAGATGCAACTGGACTCTCTGTGTTCGCTCTTTCTGAACAACCCTAAATACATCCCTTCCCGGAATGTGAGAGGAATTGTAAATATGACCCCAGAAATCACGTACAGAGCCGCTTTCACCCATCAAAAATTACCCTGAAAGGAAGCCTTTGGGTACAACTGAACTCCCCAGGGGAGCCTTTACGCAGCCCCACATGCAACTGGACTCTCTGTGTTCGCTCTTTCTGAACAGCGCTAAATATCTCCCTAACCGGAGTCTAAGAAGAATTGAAAATAGGACCCCAGAAAACGTGTACAAGGCCCATTTTGCCTATCAAAAATTGCCCCCAAAGGAAGCCTTTGGGTACAATTAACTCCCCAGGGGAGCCTTTACGCAGCTCCACATGCAACTGGACTCTCTGTGTTCGCTCTTTCTGAACAACCCTAAATACAGCCCTAACTGGAATCTGAGAGGAATTGAAAATAGGACCCCAGAAAACGTGTACAAGACCCATTTTGCCCATCAAAATTTGCCCCAAAGGAAGCCTTTGGGTACATCTGAACTCCCCAGGGGAGCCTTTACGCAGCCCCACATGCAACTGGACTCTCTGTGTTCGCTTTTTCTGAACAACCCTAAAGACATCCCTACCTGGAATCTGAGAGGAAATTGAAAATAGGACCCAAGAAATCGCGTACAGAGCCCCTTTCACCCATCAAAAATTGCCCCCAAAGGAAGCCTTTGGGTACAACTGAACTCCCCAGGGGAGCCTTTACGCAGCCCCACATGCAACTGGACTCTCTGTGTTCGCTTTTTCTGAACAGCGCCAAATACATCCCTACCTGGAATCGAGAGGAATTGAAAATAGGACCCCAGAAAACGTGTACAAGGCCCATTTTGCCAATCAAAAATTGCCCCCAAAGGAAGCCTTTGGGTACAACTGAACTCCCCAGGGGAGCCTTTACGCAGCCCCACATGCAATTGGTCTCTCTGTGTTCGCTCTTTCTGAACAACCCTAAATACATCCCTTCCCGGAATGTGAGAGGAATTTAAAATAGGACCCCAGAAAACGTGTACAAGGCCCATTTTGCCCATCAAAAATTGCCCCCAAAGGAAGCCTTTGGGTACAACTGAACTCCCCAGAGGAGCCTTTACGCAGCCCCACATGCAACTGGACTCTCTGTGTTCACTTTTTCTGAACAGCCCTAAATACAGCCCTACCTGGTATCGAGAGGAATTGAAAATAGGACCCCAGAAAACGTGTACAATGCCCATTTTGCCCATCAAAAATTGCCCCCAAAGGAAGCCTTTGGGTACAACTGAACTCCCCAGGGGAGCCTTTACGCAGCCCCACATGCAACTGGACTCTCTGTGTTCGCTCTTTCTGAACAGCGCTAAATATCTTCCTACCCGGAATCTGAGAGGAATTGAAAATAGGACCCCAGAAAACGCGTACAGAGCCCCTTTCACCCATCAAAAATTGCCCCCAAAGGAAGCCTTTGGGTACAATTGAACTCCCCAGGGGAGCCTTTACGCAGCCCCACATGCAACTGGACTCTCTGTGTTCGCTCTTTCTGAACAACCCTACATACACCCCTACCTGGAATCTGAGAGGAATTGAAAATAGGACCCCAGAAAACGTGTACAAGGCCCATTTTGCCCATCAAAAATTGCCCCCAAAGGAAGCTTTTGGGTACAACTGAACTCCCCAGGGGAGCCTTTACGCAGCCCCACATGCAACTGGACTCTCTGTGTTCGCTTTTTCTGAACAGCCCTAAATACAGCCCTACCTGGAATCTGAGAGGAATTGAAAATAGGACCCCAGAAAACGTGTACAAGGCCCATTTTGCCGATCAAAAATTGCCCCCAAAGGAAGCCTTTGGGTACAACTGAACTCCCCAGGGGAGCCTTTACACAGCCCCACTTGCAACTGGACTCTCTGTGTTCGCTCTTTCTGAACAGCACTAAATATCTCCCTATCCGGAATCTAAGAGGAATTGAAAATAGGACCCCTGAAAACGTGTACAAGGCCCATTTTGCCCATCAAAAATTGCCCCCAAAGGAAGCCTTTGGGTACAACTGAACTCCCCAGGGGAGCCTTTACGCAGCCCCACATGCAACTGGACTCTCTGTGTTCACTTTTTCTGAACAGCCCTAAATACATCCCTAACCGGAATCTGAGAGGAATTGAAAATAGGACCCCAGAAAACGTGTACAAGGCCCATTTTGCCCATCAAAAATTGCCCCCAAAGGAAGCCTTTGGGTACAACTGAACTCCCCAGGGGAGCCTTTACGCAGCCCCACATGCAACTGGACTCTCTGTGTTCGCTTTTTCTGAACAGCCCTAAATACATCCCTAACCGGAATCTGAGAGGAATTGAAAATAGGACCCAAGAAATCGCGTACAAGGCCCATTTCACCCATCAAAAATTGGCCCAAAGGAAGCCATTGGGTACAACTGAACTCCCCAGGGGAGCCTTTACGCAGCCCCACATGCAACTAGACTCTCTGTGTTCACTTTTTCTGAGCAGCCCTAAATACAGCCCTACCTGGAATCTGAGAGGAATTGAAAATAGGACCCCAGAAAACGTGTACAAGGCCCATTTTGCCCATCAAAAATTGCCCCCAAAGGAAGCCTTTGGGTACAACTGAACTCCCCAGGGGAGCCTTTACGCAGCCCCACATGCAACTGGACTCTCTGTGTTCGCTCTTTCTGAACAGCGCTAAATATCTCCCTAACCGGAATCTGAGAGGAATTGAAAATAGGACCCCAGAAAACGCGTACAGAGCCCCTTTCACCCATCAAAAATTGCCCCCAAAGGAAGCCTTTGGGTACAACTGAACTCCCCAGGGGAGCCTTTACGCAGCCCCACATGCAACTGGACTCTCTGTGTTCGCTTTTTCTGAACAGCCCTAAATACAGCCCTACCTGTAATCTGAGAGGAATTGAAATTAGGACCCCAGAAAACGTGTACAAGGCCCATTTTGCCCATCAAAAATCGCCCCCAAAGGAAGCCTTTGGGTACAACTGAACTCCCCAGGGGAGCCTTTACGCAGCCCCACATGCAACTGGACTCTCTGTGTTCGCTTTTTCTGAACAGCGCCAAATACATCCCTACCTGGAATCGAGAGGAATTGAAAATAGGACCCCAGAAAACGTGTACAAGGCCCATTTTGCCCATCAAAAATTGCCCCAAAAGGAAGCCTTTGGGTACAACTGAACTCCCCAGGGGAGCCTTTACGCAGCCCCACATGCAACTGGACTCTCTGTGTTCGCTCTTTCTGAACAGCGCTAAATATCTCCCTAACCGGAATCTGAGAGGAATTGAAAATAGGACCCCAGAAAACGTGTACAAGGCCCATTTTGCCTATCAAAAATTGCCCCCAAAGGAAGCCTTTGGGTACAATTAACTCCCCAGGGGAGCCTTTACGCAGCCCCACATGCAACTGGACTCTCTGTGTTCGCTCTTTCTGAACAGCCCTACATACACCCCTACCTGGAATCTGAGAGGAATTGAAAATAGGACCCCAGAAAACGTGTACAAGGCCCATTTTGCCCATCAAAAATTGCTTCCAAAGGAAGCCTTTGGGTACAACTGAACTCCCCAGGGTAGCCTTTACGCAGCCCCACATGCAACTGGACTCTCTGTGTTCGCTCTTTCTGAACAACCCTAAATACAGCCCTACCTGGAATCTGAGAGGAATTGAAAATAGGACCCCAGAAAACGTGAACAAGGCCCATTTTCACCCATCAAAAATTGCCCCCAAAGGAAGCCTTTGGGTACAACTGATCTCCCCGGGGGAGCCTTTACGCAGCCCCACATGCAACTGGACTCTCTGTGTTCGCTCTTTCTGAACAGCCCTAAATACTGCCCTGCCTGGAATCTGAGAGGAATTGAAAATAGGACTGCAGAAAACGTGTACAAGGCCCATTTTGCCGGTCAAAAATTGCCCCCAAAGGAAGCCTTTGGGTACAACTGAACTCCCCAGGGGAGCCTTTACGCAGCCCCACATGCAACTGGACTCTCTGTGTTCGCTCTTTCTGAACAACCCCAAATACAGCCCTACCTGGAATCTGAGAGGAATTGAAAATAGGACCCCAGAAAACGTGTACAAGGCCCATTTTCACCCATCAAAAATTGCCCTGAAAGGAAGCCTTTGGGTACAACTGAACTCCCCGGGGGAGCCTTTACGCAGCCCCACATGCAACTGGACTCTCTGTGTTCGCTCTTTCTGAACAGCCCTAAATACAGCCCTACCTGGAATCTGAGAGGAATTGAAAATAGGACTCCAGAAAACGTGTACAAGGCCCATTTTGCCCATCAAAAATTGCCCCCAAAGGAAGCCTTTGGGTACAACTGAACTCCCCAGGGGAGCCTTTACGCAGCCCCACATGCAACTGGACTCTCTTTGTTCACTCGTTCTGAACAACCCTAAATACATCCCTACCCGGAATCTGAGAGGAATTGAAAATAGGTCCCCAGAAAATGCATACAGAGGTCCTTTCACCCATCAAAAATTGCCCCCAAAGGAAGTCTTTGGGTACGGCTGAACTCCCACGGGGAGCCTTTACGCAGCCCCACATGCAACTGGACTCTCTGTGTTCGCTCTTTCTGAACAACGCTAAAATTCTCCCTACCCGGAATCTAAGAGGAAGTGAAAATAGGACCACAGAATATGTGTAAGAGGCCCATTTTGCCTATCAAAAATTGTCCCCAAAGGAAGCCTTTGGGAACAACTGAACTCCCCAGGGGAGCCTTTACGCAGCCCCACATGCAACTGGACTCTCTGTGTTCGCTTTTTCTGAACAGCCCTAAATACTGCCCTGCCTGGAATCTGAGAGGAATTGAAAATAGGACTGCAGAAAACGTGTACAAGGCCCATTTTGCCGGTCAAAAATTGCCCCCAAAGGAAGCCTTTGGGTACAACTGAACTCCCCAGGGGAGCCTTTACGCAGCCCCACATGCAATTGTACTCTCTGTGTTCGCTTTTTCTGAACAACCCTAAATACAGCCCTACCTGGAATCTGAGAGGAATTGAAAATAGGACCCCAGAAAACGTGTACAAGGCCCATTTTGCCCATCAAAAATTGCCCCCAAAGGAAGC
This sequence comes from Mergus octosetaceus, assembly GCA_036873955.1. Classification (NCBI taxonomy): domain Eukaryota; kingdom Metazoa; phylum Chordata; class Aves; order Anseriformes; family Anatidae; genus Mergus; species Mergus octosetaceus. Next base: position 7,400,771 of record CM072317.1, read on the forward strand.
CTTTGGGTACAACTGAACTCCCCAGGTGAGCCTTTACGCAGCCCCACATGCAGCTGGACTCTCTGTGTTCGCTCTTTCTGAACAGCCCTAAATACAGCCCTACCTGGAATATGAGAGGAATTGAAAATAGGACTCCAGAAAACGTGTACAAGGCCCATTTTTCCCATCAAAAATTGTCCCCAAAGGAAGTCTTTGGGTACAACTGAACTACCCAGGGGAGCCTTCACGCAGCCAAACATGCGTCTGGACTCCTTGCGTTCGCTATTTCTGAACAACCATATATATCTCCCTACCTGGAATCTGAGAGGAATTGAAAATAGGACCCCAGAAATCGCATACAGAGCCCCTTACGCACATCAAAAATTGTCCCAAAAGGAATCTTTTGGGTACAACTTAACTCCCCAGGGGAGCCTTTACGCAGCCCCACATGCAACTGGACTCTCTGTGTTCACTCTTTCTTAAAAACCCTAAATACATACCTGCCCGGAATCTGAGAGAAAATGAAAATAGGACTCCAGAAAACGCGTACAGAGCCCCTTTCAACCACCAAAAATTGCCCCCAAAGGAAGCCTTTGGGTACAACTGAACTCCCCAGGGGAGCCTTTACGCAGCCCCACATGCAACTGGACTCTCTATGTTCACTCGTTCTGAACAACCCTAAATACATCCCTAACCGGAATCTGAGAGGAATTGAAAATAGGACCCAAGAAATCGAGTACAAGGACCTTTTCACCCATCAAAAATTGCCCCCAAAGGAAGCCTTTGGGTACAACTGAACTCCCCAGGGGAGCCTTTACGCAGTCCCACACGCAACTGGACTCTCTGTGTTCGCTCTTTCTTAACAACCCTAAATACATCCCGACCCGGAATCTGAGAGGAATTGAAAATAGGTCCCCAGAAAACGCATACAGAGCTCCTTTCACCCATCAAAAATTGCCCCCAAAGGAAGTCTTTGGGTACGGCTGAACTGCCCAGGGGAGCCTTTACGCAGCCCCACATGCAACTGGACTCTCTGTGTTCGCTCTTTCTGAACAGCGCTAAATATCTCCCTATCCGGAATCTAAGAGGAATTGAAAATAGGACCCCTGAAAACGTGTACAAGGCCCATATTTCCCATCAAAAATTGCCCCCAAAGGAAGCCTTTGGGTACAACTGAACTCCCCAGGGGAGCCTTTACGCAGCCCCACATGCAACTGGAATCTCTGTGTTCACTCTTTCTTAAAAACCCTAAATATCTAACTACCCAGAATCAGAGAGAAAATGAAAATAGGACCCCAGAAAATGCATACAGAGCCCCTTTCACACATCAAAAATTGCCCCCAAAGGAAGCCTTTGGGTACAACTGAACTCCCCAAGGGAGCCTTTACGCAGCCCCACATGCAACTGGGCTCTCTGTGTTCACTTTTTCTGAACAGCCCTAAATACAACCCTACCTGGAATCTGAGAGGAATTGAAAATAGGACCCCAGAAAACGTGTACAAGTCCCATTTTGACCATCAAAAATTGCCCCCAAAGGAAGTCTTTGGGTACAACTGAACTACCCAGGGGAGCCTTCACGCAGCCAAACATGCATCTGGACTCCTTGCGTTCGCTATTTCTGAACAACCATATATATCTCCCTACCCGGAATCTGAGAGAAATTGAAAATAGGACCCCAGAAATCGCGTACAGAGCCCCTTACGCACATCAAAAATTGCCCCGAAAGGAATCTTTTGGGTACAACTGAACTCCCCAGGGGAGCCTTTACGCAGCCCCCCATGCAACTGGACTCTCTGTGTTCGCTCTTTTTGAACAACCCTAAAGACATCCCTATCCCGGAATCTGAGAGGAATTGAAAATAGGACCCCAGAAATCGCGTACAGAGCCCCTTTCACCCATCAAAAATTGCCCCCAAAGGAAGCCTTTGGGTACAACTGAACTCCCCAGGGGAGCCTTTACGCAGCCCCACATGCAACTGGACTCTCTTTGTTCGCTCTTTCTGAACAACCCTAAATACATCCCTTCCCGGAATGTGAGAGGAATTTAAAATAGGACCCCAGAAAACGTGTACAAGGCCCATTTTGCCCATCAAAAATTGCCCCCAAAGGAAGCCTTTGGGTACAACTGAACTCCCCAGAGGAGCCTTTACGCAGCCCCACATGCAACTGGACTCTCTGTGTTCACTTTTTCTGAACAGCCCTAAATACAGCCCTACCTGGAATCGAGAGTAATTGAAAATATTACCCCAGAAAACGTGTACAATGCCCATTTTGCCCATCAAAAATTGCCCCCAAAGGAAGCCTTTGGGTACAACTGAACTCCCCAGGGGAGCCTTTACGCAGCCCCACATGCAACTGGACTCTCTGTGTTTGCTCTTTCTGAACAGCGCTAAATATCTTCCTACCCGGAATCTGAGAGGAATTGAAAATAGGACCCCAGAAAACGCGTACAGAGCCCCTTTCACCCATCAAAAATTGCCCCCAAAGGAAGCCTTTGGGTACAATTGAACTCCCCAGGGGAGCCTTTACGCAGCCCCACATGCAACTGGACTCTCTGTGTTCGCTCTTTCTGAACAGCCCTACATACACCCCTACCTGGAATCTGAGAGGAATTGAAAATAGGACCCCAGAAAACGTGTACAAGGCCCATTTTGCCCATCAAAAATTGCCCCCAAAGGAAGCCTTTGGGTACAACTGAACTCCCCAGGGGAGCCTTTACGCAGCCCCACATGCAGCTGGACTCTCTGTGTTCGCTCTTTCTGAACAGCCCTAAATACAGCCCTACCTGGAATATGAGAGGAATTGAAAATAGGACCCCAGAAAACGTGTAGAAGGCCCATTTTTCCCATCAAAAATTGTCCCCAAAGGAAGTCTTTGGGTACAACTGAACTACCCAGGGGAGCCTTCACGCAGCCAAACATGCATCTGGACTCCTTGCGTTCGCTATTTCTGAACAACCATATATATCTCCCTACCTGGAATCTGAGAGGAATTGAAAATAGGACCCCAGAAATCGCATACAGAGCCCCTTACGCACATCAAAAATTGTCCCGAAAGGAATCTTTTGGGTACAACTTAACTCCCCAGGGGAGCCTTTACGCAGCCCCACATGCAACTGGACTCTCTGTGTTCACTCTTTCTTAAAAACCCTAAATACATACCTGCCCGGAATCTGAGAGAAAATGAAAATAGGACTCCAGAAAACGCGTACAGAGCCCCTTTCAACCACCAAAAATTGCCCCCAAAGGAAGCATTTGGGTACAACTGAACTCCCCAGGGGAGCCTTTACGCAGCCCCACATGCAACTGGACTCTCTATGTTCACTCGTTCTGAACAACCCTAAATACATCCCTAACCGGAATCTGAGAGGAATTGAAAATAGGACCCAAGAAATCGAGTACAAGTCCCTTTTCACCCATCAAAAATTGCCCCCAAAGGAAGCCTTTGGGTACAACTGAACTCCCCAGGGGAGCCTTTACGCAGTCCCACATGCAACTGGACTCTCTGTGTTCGCTCTTTCTTAACAACCCTAAATACATCCCGACCCGGAATCTGAGAGGAATTGAAAATAGGTCCCCAGAAAACGCATACAGAGCTCCTTTCACCCATCAAAAATTGCCCCCAAAGGAAGTCTTTGGGTACGGCTGAACTGCCCAGGGGAGCCTTTACGCAGCCCCACATGCAACTGGACTCTCTGTGTTCGCTCTTTCTGAACAGCGCTAAATATCTCCCTATCCGGAATCTAAGAGGAATTGAAAATAGGACCCCTGAAAACGTGTACAAGGCCCATATTTCCCATCAAAAATTGCCCCCAAAGGAAGCCTTTGGGTACAACTGAACTCCCCAGGAGAGCCTTTACGCAGCCCCACATGCAACTGGACTCTCTGTGTTCACTCTTTCTTAAAAACCCTAAATATCTAACTACCCAGAATCAGAGAGAAAATGAAAATAGGACCCCAGAAAATGCATACAGAGCCCCTTTCACACATCAAAAATTGCCCCCAAAGGAAGCCTTTGGGTACAACTGAACTCCCCAAGGGAGCCTTTACGCAGCCCCACATGCAACTGGGCTCTCTGTGTTTGCTCTTTCTGAACTATCCTAAATACAGCCCTGCCCGTAATCTGAGAGGAATTGAAAATAGGACCCCAGAAAATGCGCAAAAGTCCCTTTTTACCCATCAAAAATTGCCCCCAAAGGAAGCCTTTGGGTACAACTGAACTCCCCAGGGGAGCCTTTACGCAGCCCCACATGCAACTGGGCTCTCTGTGTTCACTTTTTCTGAACAGCCCTAAATACAACCCTACCTGGAATCTGAGAGGAATTGAAAATAGGACCCCAGAAAACGTGTACAAGTCCCATTTTGACCATCAAAAATTGCCCCCAAAGGAAGTCTTTGGGTACAACTGAACTACCCAGGGGAGCCTTCACGCAGCCAAACATGCATCTGGACTCCTTGCGTTCGCTATTTCTGAACAACCATATATATCTCCCTACCCGGAATCTGAGAGAAATTGAAAATAGGACCCCAGAAATCGCGTACAGAGCCCCTTACGCACATCAAAAATTGCCCCGAAAGGAATCTTTTGGGTACAACTGAACTCCCCAGGGGAGCCTTTACGCAGCCCCACATGCAACTGGACTCTCTGTGTTCGCTCTTTTTGAACAACCCTAAAGACATCCCTATCCCGGAATCTGAGAGGAATTGAAAATAGGACCCCAGAAATCGCGTACAGAGCCCCTTTCACCCATCAAAAATTGCCCCCAAAGGAAGCCTTTGGGTACAACTGAACTCCCCAGGGGAGCCTTTACGCAGCCCCACATGCAACTGGACTCTCTGTGTTCGCTCTTTCTGAACAATCCTAAATACATCCCTTCCCGGAATGTGAGAGGAATTGAAAATAGGACCCCAGAAAACGTGTACAAGGCCCATTTTGCCCATCAAAAATTGCCCCCAAAGGAAGCCTTTGGGTACAACTGAACTCCCCAGAGGAGCCTTTACGCAGCCCCATATGCAACTGGACTCTCTGTGTTCACTTTTTCTGAACAGCCCTAAATACAGCCCTACCTGGAATCGAGAGGAATTGAAAATAGGACCCCAGAAAACGTGTACAATGCCCATTTTGCCCATCAAAAATTGCCCCCAAAGGAAGCCTTTGGGTACAACTGAACTCCCCAGGGGAGCCTTTACGCAGCCCCACATGCAACTGGACTCTCTGTGTTCGCTCTTTCTGAACAGCGCTAAATATCTTCCTACCCGGAATCTGAGAGGAATTGAAAGTAGGACCCCAGAAAACGCGTACAGAGCCCCTTTCACCCATCAAAAATTGCCCCCAAAGGAAGCCTTTGGGTACAGTTGAACTCCCCAGGGGAGCCTTTACGCAGCCCCACATGCAACTGGACTCTCTGTGTTCGCTCTTTCTGAACAGCCCTACAGACACCCCTACCTGGAATCTGAGAGGAATTGAAAATAGGACCCCAGAAAACGTGTACAAGGCCCATTTTGCCGGTCAAAAATTGCCCCCAAAGGAAGCCTTTGGGTACAACTGAACTCCCCAGGGGAGCCTTTACACAGCCCCACTTGCAACTGGACTCTCTGTGTTCGCTCTTTCTGAACAGCGCTAAATATCTCCCTATCCGGAATCTAAGAGGAATTGAAAATAGGACCCCTGAAAACGTGTACAAGGCCCATATTTCCCATCAAAAATTGCCCCCAAAGGAAGCCTTTGGGTACAACTGAACTCCCCAGGGGAGCCTTTATGCAGCCCCACATGCAACTGGACTCTCTGTGTTCGCTCTTTCTGAACAGCGCTAAATATCGCCCTATCCGGAATCTAAGAGGAATTGAAAATAGGACCCCTGAAAACGTGTACAAGGCCCATTTTGCCTATAAAAAATTGCCCCCAAAGGAAGCCTTTGGGTACAACTGAACTCCCCAGGGGAGCCTTTACGCAGCCCCACATGCAACTGGACTCTCTGTGTTCGCTTTTTCTGAACAACACTAAATACATCCCTAACCGGAATCTGAGAGGAATTGAAAATAGGACCCAAGAAATCGCGTACAAGGCCCTTTTCACCCATCAAAAATTGGCCCAAAGGAAGCCTTTGGGTACAACTGAACTCCCCAGGGGAGCCTTTACGCAGCCCCACATGCAACTAGACTCTCTGGGTTCACTTTTTCTGAGCAGCCCTAAATACAGCCCTACCTGGAATCTGACAGGAATTGAAAATAGGACCCCAGAAAACGTGTACAAGGCCCATTTTGCCCATCAAAAATTGCCCCCAAAGGAAGCCTTTGGGTACAACTGAACTCCCCAGGGGAGCCGTTACGCAGTCCCACATGCAACTGGACTCTCTGTGTTTGCTTTTTCTGAACAGCCCTAAATACAGCCCTACCTGGAATCGAGAGGAATTGAAAATAGGACCCCAGAAAACGTGTACAAGGCCCATTTTGCCCATCAAAAATTGCCCCCAAAGGAAGCCTTTGGGTACAACTGAACTCCCCAGGGGAGCCTTTACGCAGCCCCACATGCAACTGGACTCTCTGTGTTCGCTCTTTCTGAACAGCGCTAAATATCTCCCTAACCGGAATCTGAGAGGAATTGAAAATAGGACCCCAGAAAACGCGTACAGAGCCCCTTTCACCCATCAAAAATTGCCCCCAAAGGAAGCCTTTGGGTACAACTGAACTCCCCAGGGGAGCCTTTACGCAGCCCCACATGCAACTGGACTCTCTGTGTTCGCTTTTTCTGAACAGCCCTAAATACAGCCCTACCTGTAATCTGAGAGGAATTGAAAATAGGACCCCAGAAAACGTGTACAAGGCCCATTTTTCCGATCAAAAATTGCCCCCAAAGTAAGCCTTTGGGTACAACTGAACTCCCCAGGGGAGCCTTTACACAGCCCCACTTGCAACTGGACTCTCTGTGTTCGCTCTTTCTGAACAGCGCTAAATATCTCCCTATCCGGAATCTAAGAGGAATTGAAAATAGGACCCCTGAAAACGTGTACAAGGCCCATTTTGCCCATCAAAAATTGCCCCCAAAGGAAGCCTTTGGGTACAACTGAACTCCCCAGGGGAGCCTTTACGCAGCCCCACATGCAACTGGACTCTCTGTGTTTGCTTTTTCTGAACAACCCTAAATACATCCCTAACCGGAATCTGAGAGGAATTGAAAATAGGACCCAAGAAATCGCGTACAAGGCCCTTTTCACCCATCAAAAATTGGCCCAAAGGAAGCCTTTGGGTACAACTGAACTCCCCAGGGGAGCCTTTACGCAGCCCCACATGCAACTAGACTCTCTGTGTTCACTTTTTCTGAGCAGCCCTAAATACAGCCCTACCTGGAATCTGAGAGGAATTGAAAATAGGACCCCAGAAAACGTGTACAAGGCCCATTTTGCCCATCAAAAATTGCCCCCAAAGGAAGCCTTTGGGTACAACTGAACTCCCCAGGGGAGCCTTTACGCAGTCCCACATGCAACTGGACTCTCTGTGTTCGCTTTTTCTGAACAGCCCTAAATACAGCCCTACCTGGAATCGAGAGGAATTGAAAATAGGACCCCAGAAAACGTGTACAAGGCCCATTTTGCCCATCAAAAATTGCCCCCAAAGGAAGCCTTTGGGTACAACTGAACTCCCCATGGGAGCCTTTACGCAGCCCCACATGCAACTGGACTCTCTGTGTTCGCTCTTTCTGAACAGCGCTAAATATCTCCCTAACCGGAATCTGAGAGGAATTGAAAATAGGACCCCAGAAAACGTGTACAAGGCCCCTTTCACCCATCAAAAATTGCCCCCAAAGGAAGCCTTTGGGTACAACTGAACTCCCCAGGGGAGCCTTTACGCAGCCCCACATGCAACTGGACTCTCTGTGTTCGCTCTTTCTGAACAGCGCTAAATATCTTCCTACCCGGAATCTGAGAGGAATTGAAAGTAGGACCCCAGAAAACGCGTACAGAGCCCCTTTCACCCTTCAAAAATTGCCCCCAAAGGAAGCCTTTGGGTACAACTGAACTCCCCAGGGGAGCCTTTACGCAGCCCCACATGCAACTGGACTCTCTGTGTTCGCTCTTTCTGAACAGCCCTACATACACCCCTACCTGGAATCTGAGAGGAATTGAAAATAGGACCCCAGAAAACGTGTACAAGGCCCATTTTGCCGGTCAAAAATTGCCCCCAAAGGAAGCCTTTGGGTACAACTGAACTCCCCAGGGGAGCCTTTACACAGCCCCACTTGCAACTGGACTCTCTGTGTTCGCTCTTTCTGAACAGCGCTAAATATCTCCCTATCCGGAATCTAAGAGGAATTGAAAATAGGACCCCTGAAAACGTGTACAAGGCCCATATTTCCCATCAAAAATTGCCCCCAAAGGAAGCCTTTGGGTACAACTGAACTCCCCAGGGGAGCCTTTACGCAGCCCCACATGCAACTGGACTCTCTGTGTTCGCTCTTTCTGAACAGCGCTAAATATCACCCTATCCGGAATCTAAGAGGAATTGAAAATAGGACCCCTGAAAACGTGTACAAGGCCCATTTTGCCTATCAAAAATTGCCCCCAAAGGAAGCCTTTGGGTACAACTGAACTCCCCAGGGGAGCCTTTACGCAGCCCCACATGCAAATGGACTCTCTGTGTTGGCTCTTTCTGAACAACCCTAAATACATCCCTAACCAGAATCTGAGAGGAATTGAAAATAGGACCCCAGAAAACGTGTACAAGGCCCATTTTGCCCATCAAAAATTGCCCCCAAAGGAAGCCTTTGGGTACAACTGAACTCCCCAGAGGAGCCTTTACGCAGCCCCACATGCAACTGGACTCTCTGTGTTCACTTTTTCTGAACAGCCCTAAATACAGCCCTACCTGGAATCGAGAGGAATTGAAAATAGGACCCCAGAAAACGTGTACAATGCCCATTTTGCCCATCAAAAATTGCCCCCAAAGGAAGCCTTTGGGTACAACTGAACTCCCCAGGGGAGCCTTTACGCAGCCCCACATGCAACTGGACTCTCTGTGTTCGCTCTTTCTGAACAGCGCTAAATATCTTCCTACCCGGAATCTGAGAGGAATTGAAAATAGGACCCCAGAAAACGCGTACAGAGCCCCTTTCACCCATCAAAAATTGCCCCCAAAGGAAGCCTTTGGGTACAGTTGAACTCCCCAGGGGAGCCTTTACGCAGCCCCACATGCAACTGGACTCTCTGTGTTCGCTCTTTCTGAACAGCCCTACAGACACCCCTACCTGGAATCTGAGAGGAATTGAAAATAGGACCCCAGAAAACGTGTACAAGGCCCATTTTGCCAATCAAAAATTGCCCCCAAAGGAAGCCTTTGGGTACAACTGAACTCCCCAGGGGAGCCTTTACACAGCCCCACTTGCAACTGGACTCTCTGTGTTCGCTCTTTCTGAACAGCGCTAAATATCTCCCTATCCGGAATCTAAGAGGAATTGAAAATAGGACCCCTGAAAACGTGTACAAGGCCCATATTTCCCATCAAAAATTGCCCCCAAAGGAAGCCTTTGGGTACAACTGAACTCCCCAGGGGAGCCTTTATGCAGCCCCACATGCAACTGGACTCTCTGTGTTCGCTCTTTCTGAACAGCGCTAAATATCGCCCTATCCGGAATCTAAGAGGAATTGAAAATAGGACCCCTGAAAACGTGTACAAGGCCCATTTTGCCTATAAAAAATTGCCCCCAAAGGAAGCATTTGGGTACAACTGAACTCCCCAGGGGAGCCTTTACGCAGCCCCACATGCAACTGGACTCTCTGTGTTCGCTTTTTCTGAACAACACTAAATACATCCCTAACCGGAATCTGAGAGGAATTGAAAATAGGACCCAAGAAATCGCGTACAAGTCCCTTTTCACCCATCAAAAATTGGCCCAAAGGAAGCCTTTGGGTACAACTGAACTCCCCAGGGGAGCCTTTACGCAGCCCCACATGCAACTAGACTCTCTGTGTTCACTTTTTCTGAGCAGCCCTAAATACAGCCCTACCTGGAATCTGAGAGGAATTGAAAATAGGACCCCAGAAAACGTGTACAAGGCCCATTTTGCCCATCAAAAATTGCCCCCAAAGGAAGCCTTTGGGTACAACTGAACTCCCCAGGGGAGCCTTTACGCAGTCCCACATGCAACTGGACTCTCTGTGTTCGCTTTTTCTGAACAGCCCTAAATACAGCCCTACCTGGAATCGAGAGGAATTGAAAATAGGACCCCAGAAAACGTGTACAAGGCCCATTTTGCCCATCAAAAATTGCCCCCAAAGGAAGCCTTTGTGTACAACTGAACTCCCCATGGGAGCCTTTACGCAGCCCCACATGCAACTGGACTCTCTGTGTTCGCTCTTTCTGAACAGCGCTAAATATCTCCCTAACCGGAATCTGAGAGGAATTGAAAATAGGACCCCAGAAAACGTGTACAAGGCCCCTTTCACCCATCAAAAATTGCCCCCAAAGGAAGCCTTTGGGTACAACTGAACTCCCCAGGGGAGCCTTTACGCAGCCCCACATGCAACTGGACTCTCTGTGTTCGCTCTTTCTGAACAGCGCTAAATATCTTCCTACCCGGAATCTGAGAGGAATTGAAAGTAGGACCCCAGAAAACGCGTACAGAGCCCCTTTCACCCTTCAAAAATTGCCCCCAAAGGAAGCCTTTGGGTACAATTGAACTCCCCAGGGGAGCCTTTACGCAGCCCCACATGCAACTGGACTCTCTGTGTTCGCTCTTTCTGAACAGCCCTACATACACCCCTACCTGGAATCTGAGAGGAATTGAAAATAGGACCCCAGAAAACGTGTACAAGGCCCATTTTGCCGGTCAAAAATTGCCCCCAAAGGAAGCCTTTGGGTACAACTGAACTCCCCAGGGGAGCCTTTACACAGCCCCACTTGCAACTGGACTCTCTGTGTTCGCTCTTTCTGAACAGCGCTAAATATCTCCCTATCCGGAATCTAAGAGGAATTGAAAATAGGACCCCTGAAAACGTGTACAAGGCCCATATTTCCCATCAAAAATTGCCCCCAAAGGAAGCCTTTGGGTACAACTGAACTCCCCAGGGGAGCCTTTACGCAGCCCCACATGCAACTGGACTCTCTGTGTTCGCTCTTTCTGAACAGCGCTAAATATCACCCTATCCGGAATCTAAGAGGAATTGAAAATAGGACCCCTGAAAACGTGTACAAGGCCCATTTTGCCTATCAAAAATTGCCCCCAAAGGAAGCCTTTGGGTACAACTGAACTCCCCAGGGGAGCCTTTACGCAGCCCCACATGCAAATGGACTCTCTGTGTTGGCTCTTTCTGAACAACCCTAAATACATCCCTAACCAGAATCTGAGAGGAATTGAAAATAGGACCCAAGAAATCGCGTACAAGGCCCTTTTCACCCATCAAAAATTGGCCCAAAGGAAGCCTTTGGGTACAACTGAACTCCCCAGGGGAGCCTTTACGCAGCCCCACATGGAACTAGACTCTCTGGGTTCACTTTTTCTGAGCAGCCCTAAATACAGCCCTACCTGGAATCTGAGAGGAATTGAAAATAGGACCCCAGAAATCGCGTACAGAGCCCCTTTCACCCATCAAAAATTGCCCCCAAAGGAAGCCTTTGGGTACAACTGAACTCCCCAGGGGAGCCTTTACGCAGCCCCACATGCAACTGGACTCTCTGTGTTCACTCCTTCTTAAAAAACCTAAATACATACCTACCGGGAATCTGAGAGAAAATGAAAATAGGACCCCAGAAAATGCATACAGAGCCCCTTTCACCCATCAAAAATTGCCCCCAAAGGAAGCCTTTGGGTACAACTGAACGCCCCAGGGGAGCCTTTACGCAGTCCCACATGCAACTGGACTCTCTGTGTTCGCTTTTTCTTAAAAAACCTAAATACATACCTACCGGGAATCTGAGAGAAAATGAGAATAGGACCCCAGAAAATGCATACAGTGCCCCTTTCACCCATCAAAAATTGCCCCCAAAGGAAGCCTTTGGGTACAACTGAACTCCCCAGGGGAGCCTTTACGCAGCCCCACATGCAATTGGTCTCTCTGTGTTCGCTCTTTCTGAACAACCCTAAATACATCCCTTCCCGGAATGTGAGAGGAATTTAAAATAGGACCCCAGAAAACGTGTACAAGGCCCATTTTGCCCATCAAAAATTGCCCCCAAAGGAAGCCTTTGGGTACAACTGAACTCCCCAGAGGAGCCTTTACGCAGCCCCACATGCAACTGGACTCTCTGTGTTCACTTTTTCTGAACAGCCCTAAATACAGCCCTACCTGGAATCGAGAGGAATTGAAAATAGGACCCCAGAAAACGTGTACAATGCCCATTTTGCCCATCAAAAATTGCCCCCAAAGGAAGCCTTTGGGTACAACTGAACTCCCCAGGGGAGCCTTTACGCAGCCCCACATGCAACTGGACTCTCTGTGTTCGCTCTTTCTGAACAGCGCTAAATATCTTCCTACCCGGAATCTGAGAGGAATTGAAAATAGGACCCCAGAAAACGCGTACAGAGCCCCTTTCACCCATCAAAAATTGGCCCAAAGGAAGCCTTTGGGTACAACTGAACTCCCCAGGGGAGCCTTTACGCAGCCCCACATGCAACTGGACTCTCTGTGTTCGCTTTTTCTGAACAACACTAAATACATCCCTAACCGGAATCTGAGAGGAATTGAAAATAGGACCCAAGAAATCGCGTACAAGTCCCTTTTCACCCATCAAAAATTGGCCCAAAGGAAGCCTTTGGGTACAACTGAACTCCCCAGGGGAGCCTTTACGCAGCCCCACATGCAACTAGACTCTCTGTGTTCACTTTTTCTGAGCAGCCCTAAATACAGCCCTACCTGGAATCTGAGAGGAATTGAAAATAGGACCCCAGAAAACGTGTACAAGGCCCATTTTGCCCATCAAAAATTGCCCCCAAAGGAAGCCTTTGGGTACAACTGAACTCCCCAGGGGAGCCTTTACGCAGTCCCACATGCAACTGGACTCTCTGTGTTCGCTTTTTCTGAACAGCCCTAAATACATCCCTAACCGGAATCTGAGAGGAATTGAAAATAGGACCCCAGAAATCACGTACAGAGCCCCTTTTACCCATCAAAAATTTCCCTGAAAGGAAGCCTTTGTGTACAACTGAACTCCCCATGGGAGCCTTTACGCAGCCCCACATGCAACTGGACTCTCTGTTTTCGCTCTTTCTGAACAGCGCTAAATATCTCCCTAACCGGAATCTGAGAGGAATTGAAAATAGGACCCCAGAAAACGTGTACAAGGCCCCTTTCACCCATCAAAAATTGCCCCCAAAGGAAGCCTTTGGGTACAACTGAACTCCCCAGGGGAGCCTTTACGCAGCCCCACATGCAACTGGACTCTCTGTGTTCGCTCTTTCTGAACAGCGCTAAATATCTTCCTACCCGGAATCTGAGAGGAATTGAAAGTAGGACCCCAGAAAACGCGTACAGAGCCCCTTTCACCCTTCAAAAATTGCCCCCAAAGGAAGCCTTTGGGTACAATTGAACTCCCCAGGGGAGCCTTTACGCAGCCCCACATGCAACTGGACTCTCTGTGTTCGCTCTTTCTGAACAGCCCTACATACACCCCTACCTGGAATCTGAGAGGAATTGAAAATAGGACCCCAGAAAACGTGTACAAGGCCCATTTTGCCGGTCAAAAATTGCCCCCAAAGGAAGCCTTTGGGTACAACTGAACTCCCCAGGGGAGCCTTTACACAGCCCCACTTGCAACTGGACTCTCTGTGTTCGCTCTTTCTGAACAGCGCTAAATATCTCCCTATCCGGAATCTGAGAGGAATTGAAAATAGGACCCCAGAAAATGTGTACAAGGCCCATATTTCCCATCAAAAATTGCCCCCAAAGGAAGCCTTTGGGTACAACTGAACTCCCCAGGGGAGCCTTTACGCAGCCCCACATGCAAATGGACTCTCTGTGTTGGCTCTTTCTGAACAACCCTAAATACATCCCTAACCAGAATCTGAGAGGAATTGAAAATAGGACCCAAGAAATCGCGTACAAGGCCCTTTTCACCCATCAAAAATTGGCCCAAAGGAAGCCTTTGGGTACAACTGAACTCCCCAGGGCAGCCTTTACGCAGCCCCACATGGAACTAGACTCTCTGGGTTCACTTTTTCTGAGCAGCCCTAAATACAGCCCTACCTGGAATCTGAGAGGAATTGAAAATAGGACCCCAGAAATCGCGTACAGAGCCCCTTTCACCCATCAAAAATTGCCCCCAAAGGAAGCCTTTGGGTACAACTGAACTCCCCAGGGGAGCCTTTACGCAGCCCCACATGCAACTGGACTCTCTGTGTTCACTCCTTCTTAAAAAACCTAAATACATACCTACCGGGAATCTGAGAGAAAATGAAAATAGGACCCCAGAAAATGCATACAGAGCCCCTTTCACCCATCAAAAATTGCCCCCAAAGGAAGCCTTTGGGTACAACTGAACGCCCCAGGGGAGCCTTTACGCAGTCCCACATGCAACTGGACTCTCTGTGTTCGCTTTTTCTTAAAAAACCTAAATACATACCTACCGGGAATCTGAGAGAAAATGAGAATAGGACCCCAGAAAATGCATACAGTGCCCCTTTCACCCATCAAAAATTGCCCCCAAAGGAAGCCTTTGGGTACAACTGAACTCCCCAGGGGAGCCTTTACGCAGCCCCACATGCAATTGGTCTCTCTGTGTTCGCTCTTTCTGAACAACCCTAAATACATCCCTTCCCGGAATGTGAGAGGAATTTAAAATAGGACCCCAGAAAACGTGTACAAGGCCCATTTTGCCCATCAAAAATTGCCCCCAAAGGAAGCCTTTGGGTACAACTGAACTCCCCAGAGGAGCCTTTACGCAGCCCCACATGCAACTGGACTCTCTGTGTTCACTTTTTCTGAACAGCCCTAAATACAGCCCTACCTGGAATCGAGAGGAATTGAAAATAGGACCCCAGAAAACGTGTACAATGCCCATTTTGCCCATCAAAAATTGCCCCCAAAGGAAGCCTTTGGGTACAACTGAACTCCCCAGGGGAGCCTTTACGCAGCCCCACATGCAACTGGACTCTCTGTGTTCGCTCTTTCTGAACAGCGCTAAATATCTTCCTACCCGGAATCTGAGAGGAATTGAAAATAGGACCCCAGAAAACGCGTACAGAGCCCCTTTCACCCATCAAAAATTGCCCCCAAAGGAAGCCTTTGGGTACAGTTGAACTCCCCAGGGGAGCCTTTACGCAGCCCCACATGCAACTGGACTCTCTGTGTTCGCTCTTTCTGAACAGCCCTACAGACACCCCTACCTGGAATCTGAGAGGAATTGAAAATAGGACCCCAGAAAACGTGTACAAGGCCCATTTTGCCAATCAAAAATTGCCCCCAAAGGAAGCCTTTGGGTACAACTGAACTCCCCAGGGGAGCCTTTACACAGCCCCACTTGCAACTGGACTCTCTGTGTTCGCTCTTTCTGAACAGCGCTAAATATCTCCCTATCCGGAATCTAAGAGGAATTGAAAATAGGACCCCTGAAAACGTGTACAAGGCCCATATTTCCCATCAAAAATTGCCCCCAAAGGAAGCCTTTGGGTACAACTGAACTCCCCAGGGGAGCCTTTATGCAGCCCCACATGCAACTGGACTCTCTGTGTTCGCTCTTTCTGAACAGCGCTAAATATCGCCCTATCCGGAATCTAAGAGGAATTGAAAATAGGACCCCTGAAAACGTGTACAAGGCCCATTTTGCCTATAAAAAATTGCCCCCAAAGGAAGCCTTTGGGTACAACTGAACTCCCCAGGGGAGCCTTTACGCAGCCCCACATGCAACTGGACTCTCTGTGTTCGCTTTTTCTGAACAACACTAAATACATCCCTAACCGGAATCTGAGAGGAATTGAAAATAGGACCCAAGAAATCGCGTACAAGGCCCTTTTCACCCATCAAAAATTGGCCCAAAGGAAGCCTTTGGGTACAACTGAACTCCCCAGGGGAGCCTTTACGCAGCCCCACATGCAACTAGACTCTCTGGGTTCACTTTTTCTGAGCAGCCCTAAATACAGCCCTACCTGGAATCTGACAGGAATTGAAAATAGGACCCCAGAAAACGTGTACAAGGCCCATTTTGCCCATCAAAAATTGCCCCCAAAGGAAGCCTTTGGGTACAACTGAACTCCCCAGGGGAGCCTTTACGCAGCCCCACATGCAACTGGACTCTCTGTGTTCGCTCTTTCTGAACAGCGCTAAATATCTCCCTAACCGGAATCTGAGAGGAATTGAAAATAGGACCCCAGAAAACGCGTACAGAGCCCCTTTCACCCATCAAAAATTGCCCCCAAAGGAAGCCTTTGGGTACAACTGAACTCCCCAGGGGAGCCTTTACGCAGCCCCACATGCAACTGGACTCTCTGTGTTCGCTTTTTCTGAAAAGCCCTAAATACAGCCCTACCTGTAATCTGAGAGGAATTGAAAATAGGACCCCTGAAAACGTGTACAAGGCCCATTTTTCCGATCAAAAATTGCCCCCAAAGGAAGCCTTTGGGTACAACTGAACTCCCCAGGGGAGCCTTTACGCAGCCCCACATGCAACTGGACTCTCTGTGTTCGCTCTTTCTGAACAGCGCTAAATATCTTCCTACCCGGAATCTGAGAGGAATTGAAAATAGGACCCCAGAAAACGCGTACAGAGCCCCTTTCACCCTTCAAAAATTGCCCCCAAAGGAAGCCTTTGTGTACAATTGAACTCCCCAGGGGAGCCTTTACGCAGCCCCACATGCAACTGGACTCTCTGTGTTGGCTTTTTCTGAACAACCCTAAATACATCCCTAACCAGAATCTGAGAGGAATTGAAAATAGGACCCAAGAAATCGCGTACAAGGCCCTTTTCACCCATCAAAAATTGGCCCAAAGGAAGCTTTTGGGTACAACTGAACTCCCCAGGGGAGCCTTTACACAGCCCCACATGCAACTAGACTCTCTGGGTTCACTTTTTCTGAGCAGCCCTAAATACAGCCCTACCTGGAATCTGAGAGGAATTGAAAATAGGACCCCAGAAAACGTGTACAAGACCCATTTTGCCCATCAAAAATTGCCCCCAAAGGAAGCCTTTGGGTACAACTGAACTCCCCAGGGGAGCCGTTACGCAGTCCCACATGCAACTGGACTCTCTGTGTTTGCTTTTTCTGAACAGCCCTAAATACATCCCTACCTGGAATCGAGAGGAATTGAAAATAGGACCCCAGAAAACGTGTACAAGGCCCATTTTGCCCATCAAAAATTGCCCCCAAAGGAAGCCTTTGGGTACAACTGAACTCCCCAGGGGAGCCTTTACACAGCCCCACTTGCAACTGGACTCTCTGTGTTCGCTCTTTCTGAACAGCGCTAAATATCTCCCTATCCGGAATCTAAGAGGAATTGAAAATAGGACCCCTGAAAACGTGTACAAGGCCCATATTTCCCATCAAAAATTGCCCCCAAAGGAAGCCTTTGGGTACAACTGAACTCCCCAGGGGAGCCTTTATGCAGCCCCACATGCAACTGGACTCTCTGTGTTCGCTCTTTCTGAACAGCGCTAAATATCGCCCTATCCGGAATCTAAGAGGAATTGAAAATAGGACCCCTGAAAACGTGTACAAGGCCCATTTTGCCTATAAAAAATTGCCCCCAAAGGAAGCCTTTGGGTACAACTGAACTCCCCAGGGGAGCCTTTACGCAGCCCCACATGCAACTGGACTCTCTGTGTTCGCTTTTTCTGAACAACACTAAATACATCCCTAACCGGAATCTGAGAGGAATTGAAAATAGGACCCAAGAAATCGCGTACAAGGCCCTTTTCACCCATCAAAAATTGGCCCAAAGGAAGCCTTTGGGTACAACTGAACTCCCCAGGGGAGCCTTTACGCAGCCCCACATGCAACTAGACTCTCTGGGTTCACTTTTTCTGAGCAGCCCTAAATACAGCCCTATCTGGAATCTGACAGGAATTGAAAATAGGACCCCAGAAAACGTGTACAAGGCCCATTTTGCCCATCAAAAATTGCCCCCAAAGGAAGCCTTTGGGTACAACTGAACTCCCCAGGGGAGCCGTTACGCAGTCCCACATGCAACTGGACTCTCTGTGTTTGCTTTTTCTGAACAGCCCTAAATACAGCCCTACCTGGAATCGAGAGGAATTGAAAATAGGACCCCAGAAAACGTGTACAAGGCCCATTTTGCCCATCAAAAATTGCCCCCAAAGGAAGCCTTTGGGTACAACTGAACTCCCCAGGGGAGCCTTTACGCAGCCCCACATGCAACTGGACTCTCTGTGTTCGCTCTTTCTGAACAGCGCTAAATATCTCCCTAACCGGAATCTGAGAGGAATTGAAAATAGGACCCCAGAAAACGCGTACAGAGCCCCTTTCACCCATCAAAAATTGCCCCCAAAGGAAGCCTTTGGGTACAACTGAACTCCCCAGGGGAGCCTTTACGCAGCCCCACATGCAACTGGACTCTCTGTGTTCGCTTTTTCTGAAAAGCCCTAAATACAGCCCTACCTGTAATCTGAGAGGAATTGAAAATAGGACCCCAGAAAACGTGTACAAGGCCCATTTTTCCGATCAAAAATTGCCCCCAAAGTAAGCCTTTGGGTACAACTGAACTCCCCAGGGGAGCCTTTACACAGCCCCACATGCAACTGGACTCTCTGTGTTCGCTCTTTCTGAACAGCGCTAAATATCTCCCTATCCGGAATCTAAGAGGAATTGAAAATAGGACCCCTGAAAACGTGTACAAGGCCCATTTTGCCCATCAAAAATTGCCCCCAAAGGAAGCCTTTGGGTACAACTGAACTCCCCAGGGGAGCCTTTACGCAGCCCCACATGCAACTGGACTCTCTGTGTTCGCTCTTTCTGAACAGCGCTAAATATCTTCCTACCCGGAATCTGAGAGGAATTGAAAATAGGACCCCAGAAAAGGCGTACAGAGCCCCTTTCACCCTTCAAAAATTGCCCCCAAAGGAAGCCTTTGTGTACAATTGAACTCCCCAGGGGAGCCTTTACGCAGCCCCACATGCAACTGGACTCTCTGTGTTCGCTCTTTCTGAACAGCCCTACATACACCCCTACCTGGAATCTGAGAGGAATTGAAAATAGGACCCCAGAAAACGTGTACAAGGCCCATTTTGCCGGTCAAAAATTGCCCCCAAAGGAAGCCTTTGGGTACAACTGAACTCCCCAGGGGAGCCTTTACGCAGCCCCACATGCAACTGGACTCTCTGTGTTGGCTTTTTCTGAACAACCCTAAATACATCCCTAACCAGAATCTGAGAGGAATTGAAAATAGGACCCAAGAAATCGCGTACAAGGCCCTTTTCACCCATCAAAAATTGGCCCAAAGGAAGCCTTTGGGTACAACTGAACTCCCCAGGGGAGCCTTTACGCAGCCCCACATGCAACTAGACTCTCTGGGTTCACTTTTTCTGAGCAGCCCTAAATACAGCCCTACCTGGAATCTGAGAGGAATTGAAAATAGGACCCCAGAAAACGTGTACAAGACCCATTTTGCCCATCAAAAATTGCCCCCAAAGGAAGCCTTTGGGTACAACTGAACTCCCCAGGGGAGCCGTTACGCAGTCCCACATGCAACTGGACTCTCTGTGTTTGCTTTTTCTGAACAGCCCTAAATACAGCCCTACCTGGAATCGAGAGGAATTGAAAATAGGACCCCAGAAAACGTGTACAAGGCCCATTTTGCCCATCAAAAATTGCCCCCAAAGGAAGCCTTTGGGTACAACTGAACTCCCCAGGGGAGCCTTTACGCAGCCCCACATGCAACTGGACTCTCTGTGTTCGCTCTTTCTGAACAGCGCTAAATATCTCCCTAACCGGAATCTGAGAGGAATTGAAAATAGGACCCCAGAAAACGTGTACACGGCCCCTTTCACCCATCAAAAATTGCCCCCAAAGGAAGCCTTTGGGTACAACTGAACTCCCCAGGGGAGCCTTTACGCAGCCCCACATGCAACTGGACTCTCTGTGTTCGCTCTTTCTGAACAGCGCTAAATATCTTCCTACCCGGAATCTGAGAGGAATTGAAAATAGGACCCCAGAAAACGCGTACAGAGCCCCTTTCACCCTTCAAAAATTGCCCCCAAAGGAAGCCTTTGGGTACAATTGAACTCCCCAGGGGAGCCTTTACGCAGCCCCACATGCAACTGGACTCTCTGTGTTCGCTCTTTCTGAACAGCCCTACAGACACCCCTACCTGGAATGTGAGAGGAATTGAAAATAGGACCCCAGAAAACGTGTACAA
The DNA here is from genome assembly GCA_036873955.1 of Mergus octosetaceus. NCBI lineage: Eukaryota > Metazoa > Chordata > Aves > Anseriformes > Anatidae > Mergus > Mergus octosetaceus. The sequence goes on from CM072317.1 coordinate 7,421,042, forward strand.
GGCCCATTTTGCCGGTCAAAAATTGCCCCCAAAGGAAGCCTTTGGGTACAACTGAACTCCCCAGGGGAGCCTTTACACAGCCCCACATGCAACTGGACTCTCTGTGTTCGCTCTTTCTGAACAGCGCTAAATATCTTCCTACCCGGAATCTGAGAGGAATTGAAAATAGGACCCCAGAAAAGGCGTACAGAGCCCCTTTCACCCTTCAAAAATTGCCCCCAAAGGAAGCCTTTGTGTACAATTGAACTCCCCAGGGGAGCCTTTACGCAGCCCCACATGCAACTGGACTCTCTGTGTTCGCTCTTTCTGAACAGCCCTACATACACCCCTACCTGGAATCTGAGAGGAATTGAAAATAGGACCCCAGAAAACGTGTACAAGGCCCATTTTGCCGGTCAAAAATTGCCCCCAAAGGAAGCCTTTGGGTACAACTGAACTCCCCAGGGGAGCCTTTACGCAGCCCCACATGCAACTGGACTCTCTGTGTTGGCTTTTTCTGAACAACCCTAAATACATCCCTAACCAGAGTCTGAGAGGAATTGAAAATAGGACCCAAGAAATCGCGTACAAGGCCCTTTTCACCCATCAAAAATTGGCCCAAAGGAAGCCTTTGGGTACAACTGAACTCCCCAGGGGAGCCTTTACGCAGCCCCACATGCAACTAGACTCTCTGGGTTCACTTTTTCTGAGCAGCCCTAAATACAGCCCTACCTGGAATCTGAGAGGAATTGAAAATAGGACCCCAGAAAACGTGTACAAGACCCATTTTGCCCATCAAAAATTGCCCCCAAAGGAAGCCTTTGGGTACAACTGAACTCCCCAGGGGAGCCGTTACGCAGTCCCACATGCAACTGGACTCTCTGTGTTTGCTTTTTCTGAACAGCCCTAAATACAGCCCTACCTGGAATCGAGAGGAATTGAAAATAGGACCCCAGAAAACGTGTACAAGGCCCATTTTGCCCATCAAAAATTGCCCCCAAAGGAAGCCTTTGGGTACAACTGAACTCCCCAGGGGAGCCTTTACGCAGCCCCACATGCAACTGGACTCTCTGTGTTCGCTCTTTCTGAACAGCGCTAAATATCTCCCTAACCGGAATCTGAGAGGAATTGAAAATAGGACCCCAGAAAACGTGTACACGGCCCCTTTCACCCATCAAAAATTGCCCCCAAAGGAAGCCTTTGGGTACAACTGAACTCCCCAGGGGAGCCTTTACGCAGCCCCACATGCAACTGGACTCTCTGTGTTCGCTCTTTCTGAACAGCGCTAAATATCTTCCTACCCGGAATCTGAGAGGAATTGAAAATAGGACCCCAGAAAACGCGTACAGAGCCCCTTTCACCCTTCAAAAATTGCCCCCAAAGGAAGCCTTTGGGTACAATTGAACTCCCCAGGGGAGCCTTTACGCAGCCCCACATGCAACTGGACTCTCTGTGTTCGCTCTTTCTGAACAGCCCTACAGACACCCCTACCTGGAATGTGAGAGGAATTGAAAATAGGACCCCAGAAAACGTGTACAAGGCCCATTTTGCCGGTCAAAAATTGCCCCCAAAGGAAGCCTTTGGGTACAACTGAACTCCCCAGGGGAGCCTTTACACAGCCCCACTTGCAACTGGACTCTCTGTGTTCGCTCTTTCTGAACAGCGCTAAATATCTCCCTATCCGGAATCTAAGAGGAATTGAAAATAGGACCCCTGAAAACGTGTACAAGGCCCATATTTCCCATCAAAAATTGCCCCCAAAGGAAGCCTTTGGGTACAACTGATCTCCCCAGGGGAGCCTTTACGCAGCCCCACATGCAACTGGACTCTCTGTGTTCGCTCTTTCTGAACAGCGCTAAATATCACCCTATCCGGAATCTAAGAGGAATTGAAAATAGGACCCCTGAAAACGTGTACAAGGCCCATTTTGCCTATCAAAAATTGCCCCCAAAGGAAGCCTTTGGGTACAACCGAACTCCCCAGGGGAGCCTTTACGCAGCCCCACATGCAAATGGACTCTCTGTGTTGGCTTTTTCTGAACAACCCTAAATACATCCCTAACCAGAATCTGAGAGGAATTGAAAATAGGACCCAAGAAATCGCGTACAAGGCCCTTTTCACCCATCAAAAATTGGCCCAAAGGAAGCCTTTGGGTACAACTGAACTCCCCAGGGGAGCCTTTACGCAGCCCCACATGCAACTAGACTCTCTGGGTTCACTTTTTCTGAGCAGCCCTAAATACATCCCTAACCGGAATCTGAGAGGAATTGAAAATAGGACCCCAGAAAACGTGTACAAGGCCCATTTTGCCCATCAAAAATTGCCCCCAAAGGAAGCCTTTGGGTACAACTGAACTCCCCAGGGGAGCCTTTACGCAGCCCCACATGCAACTGGACTCTCTGTGTTCGCTTTTTCTGAACAGCCCTAAATACAGCCCTACCTGGAATCTGTGAGAAATTGAAAATAGGACCCCAGAAAACGTGTACAAGGCCCATTTTGCCCATCAAAAATTGCCCCCAAAGGAAGCCTTTGTGTACAACTGAACTCCCCAGGGGAGCCTTTACACAGCCCCACTTGCAACTGGACTCTCTGTGTTCGCTCTTTCTGAACAGCGCTAAATATCTCCCTATCCGGAATCTAAGAGGAATTGAAAATAGGACCCCTGAAAACGTGTACAAGGCCCATTTTACCCATCAAAAATTGCCCCCAAAGGAAGCCTTTGGGTACAACTGAACTCCCCAGGGGAGCCTTTACGCAGCCCCACATGCAACTGGACTCTCTGTGTTCGCTCTTTCTGAACAGCGCTAAATATCACCCTATCCGGAATCTAAGAGGAATTGAAAATAGGACCCAAGAAATCGCGTACAAGGCCCTTTTCACCCATCAAAAATTGGCCCAAAGGAAGCCTTTGGGTACAACTGAACTCCCCAGGGGAGCCTTTACGCAGCCCCACATGCAACTAGACTCTCTGTGTTCACTTTTTCTGAACAGCCCTAAATACAGCCCTACCTGGAATCTGAGAGGAATTGAAAATAGGACCCCAGAAAACGTGTACAAGGCCCATTTTGCCCATCAAAAATTGCCCCCAAAGGAAGCCTTTGGGTACAACTGAACTCCCCAGGGGAGCCTTTACGCAGCCCCACATGCAACTGGACTCTCTGTGTTCGCTCTTTCTGAACAGCGCTAAATATCTCCCTAACCGGAATCTGAGAGGAATTGAAAATAGGACCCCAGAAAACGCGTACAGAGCCCCTTTCACCCATCAAAAATTGCCCCCAAAGGAAGCCTTTGGGTACAATTGAACTCCCCAGGGGAGCCTTTACGCAGCCCCACATGCAACTGGACTCTCCGTGTTCGCTCTTTCTGAACAGCTCTACATACAGCCCTACCTGGAATCTGAGAGGAATTGAAAATAGGACCCCAGAAATCGCGTACAGAGCCCCTTACGCACATCAAAAATTGCCCCGAAAGGAATCTTTTCGGTACAACTTAATTCCCCAGGGGAGCCTTTACGCAGCCCCACATGCAACTGGACTCTCTGTGTTCACTCTTTCTTAAAAACCCTAAATACATACCTGCCCGGAATCTGAGAGAAAATGAAAATAGGACCACAGAAAACGCGTACAGAGCCCCTTTCAACCACCAAAACTTGCCCCCAAAGGAAGCCTTTGGGTACAACTGAACTCCCCAGGGGAGCCTTTACGCAGCCCCACATGCAACTGGACTCTCTGTGTTCGCTCTTTCTGAACAGCGCTAAATATCTCCCTACCCGGAATCTGAGATGAATTGAAAATAGGACCACAGAAAACGCGTACAGAGCCCCTTTCACCCATCAAAAATTGCCCCCAAAGGAAGCCTTTGGATACAATTGAACTCTCCAGGGGAGCCTTTACGCAGCCCCACATGCAACTGGACTCTCCGTGTTCGCTCTTTCTGAACAGCCCTACATACACCCCTACCTGGAATCTGAGAGGAATTGAAAATAGGACCCCAGAAAACGTGTACAAGGCCCATTTTTCCGATCAAAAATTGCCCCAAAGGAAGCCTTTGGGTACAACTGAACTCCCCAGGGGAGCCTTTACGCAGCCCCACATGCAACTGGACTCTCTGTGTTCGCTCTTTCTGAACAACCCTAAATACAGCCCTACCTGGAATCTGAGAGGAATTGAAAATAGGACCCCAGAAAACGTGTACAAGTCCCATTTTGACCATCAAAAATTTACCCCAAAGGAAGTCTTTGGGTACAACTGAACTACCCAGGGGAGCCTTCACGCAGCCAAACATGCATCTGGACTCCTTGCGTTCGCTATTTCTGAACAACCATATATATCTCCCTACCCGGAATCTGAGAGAAATTGAAAATAGGACCCCAGAAAACGCGTACAGAGCCCCTTACGCACATCAAAAATTGCCCCGAAAGGAATCTTTTGGGTACAACTGAACTCCCCAGGGGAGCCTTTACGCAGCCCCACATGCAACTGGACTCTCTTTGTTCACTCGTTCTGAACAACCCTAAATACATCCCTAACCGGAATCTGAGAGGAATTGAAAATAGGACCCAAGAAATCGCGTACAAGGCCCTTTTCACCCATGAAAAATTGCCCCCAAAGGAAGCCTTTGGGTACAACTGAACTCCCCAGGGGAGCCTTTACGCAGCCCCACATGCAACTGGACTCTCTGTGTTCGCTCTTTCTGATCAACCCTAAATACATCCCTACCCGGAATCTGAGACGAATTGAAAATAGGTCCCCAGAAAATGCATACAGAGCTCCTTTCACCCATCAAAAATTGCCCCCAAAGGAAGTCTTTGCGTACGGCTGAACTCCCCCGGGGAGCCTTTACGCAGCCCCACATGCAACTGGACTCTCTGTGTTCGCTCTTTCTGAACAACGCTAAAATTCTCCCTACCCGGAATCTAAGAGGAAGTGAAAATAGGACCACAGAATATGTGTAAGAGGCCCATTTTGCCTATCAAAAATTGTCCCCAAAGGAAGCCTTTGGGTACAATTGAACTCCCCAGGGGAGCCTTTACGCAGCCCCACATGCAACTGGACTCTCTGTGTTCACTCTTTCTTAAAAACCCGAAATATATAACTACCCAGAATCTGAGAGAAAATGAAAATAGGACCCCAGAAAACGCATACAGAGCCCCATTCACACATCAAAAATTGCCCCCAAAGGAAGCCTTTGGGTACAACTGAACTCCCCAGGGGAGCCTTTACGCAGCCCCACATGCAACTGGACTCTCTGTGTTCGCTTTTTCTGAACAGCCCTAAATACTGCCCTGCCTGGAATCTGAGAGGAATTGAAAATAGGACCCCAGAAAACGTGTACAAGGCCCATTTTGCCCATCAAAAATTGCCCCCAAAGGAAGCCTTTGGGTACAACTGAACTCCCCAGGGGAGCCTTTACGCAGCCCCACATGCAGCTGGACTCTGTGTGTTCGCTCTTTCTGAACAGCCCTAAATACAGTCCTACCTGGAATCTGAGAGGAATTGAAAATAGGACCCCAGAAAACGTGTACAAGGCCCATTTTTCCCATCAAAAATTGCCCCCAAAGGAAGTCTTTGGGTACAACTGAACTACCCAGGGGAGCCTTCACGCAGCCAAACATGCATCTGGACTCCTTGCGTTCGCTATTTCTGAACAACCATATATATCTCCCTACCCGGAATCTGAGAGAAATTGATAATAGGACCCCAGAAATCGCATACAGAGCCCCTTTCAACCACCAAAAATTGCCCCCAAAGGAAGCCTTTGGGTACAACTAAACTCCCCAGGGGAGCCTTTACGCAGCCCCACATGCAACTGGACTCTCTATGTTCACTCGTTCTGAACAACCCTAAATACATCCCTAACCGGAATCTGAGAGGAATTGAAAATAGGACCCAAGAAATCGAGTACAAGGCCCTTTTCACCCATGAAAAATTGCCCCCAAAGGAAGCCTTTGGGTACAACTGAACTCCCCAGGGGAGCCTTTACGCAGCCCCACATGCAACTGGACTCTCTGTGTTCGCTCTTTCTGATCAACCCTAAATACATCCCTACCCGGAATCTGAGAGGAATTGAAAATAGGTCCCCAGAAAATGCATACAGAGCTCCTTTCACCCATCAAAAATTGCCCCCAAAGGAAGTCTTTGGGTACAGCTGAACTCCCCAGGGGAGCCTTTACGCAGCCACACATGCAACTGGACTCTCTGTGTTCGCTCTTTCTGAACAACGCTAAAATTCTCCCTACCCGGAATCTGAGAGGAATTGAAAATAGGACCCCAGACAATGCGCAAAAGGCCCTTTTTACCCATCAAAAATTGCCCCCAAAGGAAGCCTTTGGGTACAACTGAACTCCCCAGGGGAGCCTTTACGCAGCCCCACATGCAGCTGGACTCTCTGTGTTCACTTTTTCTGAACAGCCCTAAATACAACCCTATCTGGAATCTGAGAGGAATTGAAAATAGGTCCCCAGAAAACGTGTACAAGGCCCATTTTGACCATCAAAAATTGTCCCGAAAGGAAGCCTTTGGGTACAACTGAACTACCCAGGGGAGCCTTCACGCAGCCAAACATGCATCTGGACTCCTTGCGTTCGCTATTTCTGAACAACCATATATATCTCCCTACCCGGAATCTGAGAGGAATTAAAAATAGGACCCCAGAAATCGCGTACAGAGCCCCTTACGCACATCAAAAATTGCCCCGAAAGGAATATTTTGGGTACAACTTAACTGCCCAGGGGAGCCTTCATGCAGCCCCACATGCAACTGGACTCTCTGTGTTCGCTTTTTCTGAACAACCCTAAATACAGCCCTACCTGGAATCTGAGAGGAATTGAAAATAGGACCCCAGAAAACGTGTACAAGGCCCATTTTGCCTATCAAAAATTGCCCCCAAAGGAAGCCTTTGGGTACAACTGAACTCCCCAGGGGAGCCTTTACGCAGCCCCACATACAACTGGACTCTCTGTGTTCGCTCTTTCTGGACAACCCTAAAGACATCCCTACCCGGAATCTGACAGGAATTGAAAATAGGACCCCAGAAATCGCATACAGAGCCCCTTTCACCCATCAAAAATTGCCCCCAAAGGAAGCCTTTGGGTACAACTGAACTCCCCAGGGGAGACTTTACGCAGCCAAACATGCAACTGGACTCTCTGTGTTCGCTCTTTCTGAACAACCCTAAATAGATCCCTACTCGGAATCTGAGAGGAATTGTAAATAGGACCCCATAAATCTCGTACAGAGCCCCTTTTGCCTATCAAAAATTGCCCCCAAAGGAAGCCTTTGGGTACAACTCAACTCCCCAGGGGAGCCTTTACGCAGCCCCACATGCAACTGGACTCTCTGTGTTCGCTAATTCTGAACAGCCCGAAATACTTCCCTGCCTGGAATCTGAGAGGAATTGAAAATAGGACCCCAGAAAACGTGTAGAAGGCCCATTTTTCCCATCAAAAATTGCCCCCAAAGAAAGCCTTTGGGAACGACTTACCTGCCTAGGGGAGCCTTTACGCAGCCCCACATGCAACTGGACTCTCTGTGTTCGCTCTTTCTGAACAACCCTAAATACATCCCTACCCGGAATCTGTGAGGAATTGAAAATAGGACCCCAGAAAATGCATACAGAGCCCCTTTCACCCATCAAAAATTGCCCCCAAAGGAAGTCTTTGGGTACGGCTGAACTCCCCAGGGGAGCCTTTACGCAGCCCCACATGCAACTGGACTCTGTGTTCGCTCTTTTTGAACAACCCTAAAGACATCCCTATCCCGGAATCTGAGAGGAATTGAATATAGGACCCCAGAAATCGCGTACAGATCCCCTTTCACCCATCAAAAATTGACCCCAAAGGAAGCCTTTGGGTACACCTGAACTCCCCAGGGGAGCCTTCACGCAGCCCCACATGCAACTGGACTCTCTGTGTTCGCTTTTTCTGAATAGCCCTAAATACAGCCCTACCTGGAATCTGAGAGGAATTGAAAATAGGACCCCAGAAATCGCGTACAGAGCCCCTTACGCACATCAAACATTGCCCCGACAGGAAGCTTTTGGGTACAACTTAACTCCCCAGGGGAGCCTTTACGCAGCCCCACATGCAACTGGACTCTCTGTGTTCGCTTTTTCTGAACAGCCCTAAATACAGCCCTACCTGGAATCTGAGAGGAATTGAAAATAGGACCACAGAAAATGCATACAGAGCCCCTTTCACCCATCAAAAATTGCCCCCAAAGGAAGCCTTTGGGTACAACTGAACTCCCCAGGGGAGCCTTTACGCAGCCCCACATGCAACTGGGCTCTCTGTGTTCGCTCTTTCTGAACAGCGCTAATTATCTCCCTACCCGGAATCTAAGAAGAATTGAAAATAGGACCCCAGAAAGTGTGTACAAGGCCCATTTTTCCCATCAAAAATTGCCCCGAAAGGAAGTCTTTGTATGCGTTTTCTGGGGTCCTATTTTTAATTCCTCTCACATTCCGGTTAGGGATGTATTTAGGGTTGTTCAGAAAGAGCGAACACAGAGAGTCCAGTTGCATGTGGGGCTGCGTAAAGGCTCCCAGGGGGAGTTCAGTTGTACCCAAAGGCTTCCTTTCAGGGCAATTTTTGATGGGTGAAAGGGGCTCTGTACGTGATTTCTGGGGTCCTATTTTTAATTCCTCTCACATTCCGGTTAGGGATGTATTTAGGGTTGTTCAGAAAGAGCGAACACAGAGAGTCCAGTTGCATGTGGGGCTGCGTAAAGGCTCCCCTGGGGAGTTCAGTTGTACCCAAAGGCTTCCTTTGGGGGCAATTTTTGATGGGTGAAAGTGGCTTTGTATGTGTTTTCTGGTGTCCTATTTTAAATTCCTCTCACATTCCGGGAAGGTATGTATTTAGGGTTGTTCAGAAAGAGCGAACACAGAGAGTCCAGTTGCATGTGGGGCTGCGTAAAGGCTCCCCTGGGGAGTTCAGTTGTACCCAAAGGCTTCCTTTGGGGGCAATTTTTGATGGGTGAAAGGGGCTCTGTACACGTTTTCCAGGGTCCTATTTTCAATTCCTCTCACATTCCGGGAAGGGATATATTTAGGGTTGTTCAGAAAGAGCGAACACAGAGAGTCCAGTTGCATGTGGGGCTGCGTAAGGGCTCCCCGGGGGAGTTCAGTTGTTCCCAAAGGATTCCTTTGGGGGCGATTTTTGATGGGTGAAAGAGGCTTTGTATGCGTTTCCCAGGGTCCTATTTTAAATTCCTCTCACATTCCGGGAAGGGATGTATTTAGGGTTGTTCAGAAAGAGCGAACACAGAGAGTCCAGTTGCATGTGGGGCTGCGTAAAGGCTCCCCTGGGGAGTTCAGTTGTACCCAAAGGCTTCCTTTCAGGGTAATTTTTGATGGGTGAAAGGGGCTCTGTACCTGATTTCTGGGGTCATATTTACAATTCCTCTCAGATTCCGGTTAGGGATGTATTTAGGGTTGTTCAGAAAGAGCGAACACAGAGAGTCCAGTTGCATGTGGGGCTGCGTAAAGGCTCCCCTGGGGAGTTCAGTTGTACCCAAAGGCTTCCTTTCAGGGTAATTTTTGATGGGTGGAAGGGGCTCTGTACGTGATTTCTGGGGTCATATTTTCAATTCCTCTCAGATTCCGGTTAGGCATGTATTTAGGATTATTCAGAAAGAGCGAACACAGAGAGTCCAGTTGCATGTGGGGCTGCGTAAAGGATACCCTGGGGAGTTCAGTTGTACCCAAAGGCTTCCTTTCAGGGCAATTTTTGATGGGTGAAAGGGGCTTTGTATGCGTTTTCTGGGGTCCTATTTTAAATTCCTCTCACATTCCGGGAAGGGATGTATTTAGGGTTGTTCAGAAATAGTGAACACAGAGAGTCCAGTTGCATGTGGGGCTGCGTAAAGGCTCCCCTGGGGAGTTCCGTTGTACCCAAAGGCTTCCTTTGGGGGCAATTTTTGGTGGGTGAAAGGGGCATTGTATGCTTTTTTTGGGGTCCTATTTTAAATTCCTCTCACATTCCGGGAAGGGATGTATTTAGGGTTGTTCAGAAAGAGCGAACACAGAGAGTCCAGTTGCATGTGGGGCTGCGTAAAGGCTCCCCTGGGGAGTTCAGTGATACCCAAAGGATTTTTTTGCAGGAAATTTTTGATGGGTGAACGGGGCTTTGTATGCCTTTTCTGGGGTCCTATTTTTAATTCCTCTCACATTCCGGTTAGGGATGTATTTAGGGTTTTTCAGAAAGAGCGAACACAGAGAGTCCAGTTGCATGTGGGGCTGCGTAAAGGCTCCCCTGGGGAGTTCAGTTGTACCCAAAGGCTTCCTTTGGGGGCAATTTTTGATGGCTGAAAGGGGCTTTGTATGCGTTTTCTGGGGTCCTATTTTTAATTCCTCTCACATTCCGAGAAGGGATGTATTTAGGGTTGTTCAGAAAGAGCGAACACAGAGAGTCCAGTGGCATGTGGGGCTGCGTAAAGGCTCCCCTGGGGAGTTGAGTTGTACCCAAAGGCTTCCTTTGGGGGCAATTTTTGATGGGTGAAAGGGGCTCTGTACGTGATTTCTGGGGTCATATTTACAATTCCTCTCAGATTCCATTTGGGATGTATTTAGGGTTGTTCAGAAAGAGCGAACACAGAGAGTCCAGTTGCATGTGGGGCTGCGTAAAGGCTCCCCTGGGGAGTTCAGTTGTACCCAAAGGCTTCCTTTGGGGGCAATTTTTGGTGGGTGAAAGGGGCTTTGTATGCGTTTTCTGGGGTCCTATTTTAAATTCCTCTCACATTCCGGGAAGGGATGTATTTAGGGTTGTTCAGAAAGAGCGAACACAGAGAGTCCAGTTGCATGTGGGGCTGCGTAAAGGATCCTTTGGGGAGTTCAGTTGTACCCAAAGGCTTCCTTTGGGGGCAATTTTTGATGGGTGAAAGGGACTTTGTATGCGTTTTCTGGGGTCCTATTTTTAATTCCTCTCACATTCCGGTTAGGGATGTATTTAGGGTTGTTCAGAAAGAGCGAACACAGAGAGTCCAGTTGCATGTGGGGCTGCGTAAAGGCTCCCCTGGGGAGTTCAGTTGTACCCAAAGGCTTCCTTTGGGGGCAATTTTTGATGGGTGAAAGGGGCTCTGTACGTGATTTCTGGGGTCCTATTTTTAATTCCTCTCACATTCCGGTTAGGGATGTATTTAGGGTTGTTCAGAAAGAGCGAACACAGAGAGTCCAGTTGCATGTGGGGCTGCGTAAATGCTCCCCTGGGGAGTTCAGTTGTACACAAAGGCTTCCTTTCTGGGTAATTTTTGATGGGTGAAAGGGGCTTTGTATGCGTTTTCTGGGGTCCTATTTTTAATTCCTCTCACATTCCGGTTAGGGATGTATTTAGGGTTGTTCAGAAAGAGCGAACACAGAGAGTCCAGTTGCATGTGGGGCTGCGTAAAGGCTCCCCTGGGGAGTTCAGTGGTACCCAAAGGATTTTTTTGCAGGAAATTTTTGATGGGTGAACGGGGCTTTGTATGCCTTTTGTGGGGTCCTATTTTAAATTCCTCTCACATTCCGGGAAGGGATGTATTTAGGGTTGTTCAGAAAGAGCGAACACAGAGAGTCCTGTTGCATGTGGGGCTGCGTAAAGGCTCCCCTGGGGAGTTCAGTTGTACCCAAAGGCTTCCTTTCACGGTAATTTTTGATGGGTGAAAGGGGCTTTGTATGTGTTTTCTGGGGTCCTATTTTTAATTCCTCTCACATTCCGGTTAGGGATGTATTTAGGGTTTTTCAGAAAGAGCGAACACAGAGAGTCCAGTTGCATGTGGGGCTGCGTAAAGGCTCCCCTGGGGAGTTCAGTTGTACCCAAAGGCTTCCTTTCAGGGTAATTTTTGATGGGTGAAAGGGGCTTTGTATGCGTTTTCTGGGGTCCTATTTTTAATTCCTCTCACATTCCGAGAAGGGATGTATTTAGGGTTGTTCAGAAAGAGCGAACACAGAGAGTCCAGTTGCATGTGGGGCTGCGTAAAGGCTCCCCTGGGGAGTTCAGTTGTACCCAAAGGCTTCCTTTCAGGGAAATTTTTGATGGGTGAAAGGGACTTTGTATGCGTTTTCTGGGGTCCTATTTTTAATTCCTCTCAGATTCCGGTAAGGGATGTATTTAGGGTTGTTCAGAAAGAGCGAACACAGAGAGTCCAGTGGCATGTGGGGCTGCGTAAAGGCTCCCCTGGGGAGTTCAGTTGTACCCAAAGGCTTCCTTTGGGGGCAATTTTTGATGGGTGAAAGGGGCTCTGTACGTGATTTCTGGGGTCATATTTACAATTCCTCTCAGATTCCATTTGGGATGTATTTAGGGTTGTTCAGAAAGAGCGAACACAGAGAGTCCAGTTGCATGTGGGGCTGCGTAAAGGCTCCCCTGGGGAGTTCAGTTGTACCCAAAGGCTTCCTTTGGGGGCAATTTTTGGTGGGTGAAAGGGGCTTTGTATGCGTTTTCTGGGGTCCTATTTTAAATTCCTCTCACATTCCGGGAAGGGATGTATTTAGGGTTGTTCAGAAAGAGCGAACACAGAGAGTCCAGTTGCATGTGGGGCTGCGTAAGGGCTCCCCTGGGGAGTTCAGTTGTTCCCAAAGGCTTCCTTTGGGGGCAATTTGTGATGGGTGAAAGGGGCTTTGTATGCGTTTTCTGGGGTCCTATTTTAAATTCCTCTCACATTCCGGGAAGGGATGTATTTAGGGTTGTTCAGAAAAAGTGAACACAGAGAGTCCAGTTGCATGTGGGGCTGCGTAAAGGCTCCCCTGGGGAGTTCAGTTGTACCCAAAGGCTTCCTTTCAGGGAAATTTTTGATGGGTGAAATGGGCTCTGTACCTGATTTCTGGGGTCATATTTACAATTCCTCTCAGATTCCGGTTAGGGATGTATTTAGGGTTGTTCAGAAAGAGCGAACACAGAGAGTCCAGTTGCATGTGGGGCTGCGTAAAGGCTCCCCTGGGGAGTTCAGTTGTACCCAAAGGCTTCCTTTCAGGGTAATTTTTGATGGGTGAAAGGGGCTTTGTATGCGTTTTCTGGGGTCCTATTTTTAATTCCTCTCACATTCCGAGAAGGGATGTATTTAGGGTTGTTCAGAAAGAGCGAACACAGAGAGTCCAGTTGCATGTGGGGCTGCGTAAAGGCTCCCCTGGGGAGTTCAGTGGTACCCAAAGGCTTCCTTTCAGGGAAATTTTTGATGGGTGAAAGGGGCTTTGTATGTGTTTTCTGGGGTCCTATTTTTAATTCCTCTCACATTCCGGTTAGGGATGTATTTAGGGTTTTTCAGAAAGAGCGAACACAGAGAGTCCAGTTGCATGTGGGGCTGCGTAAAGGCTCCCCTGGGGAGTTCAGTTGTACCCAAAGGCTTCCTTTCAGGGTAATTTTTGATGGGTGAAAGGGGCTTTGTATGCGTTTTCTGGGGTCCTATTTTTAATTCCTCTCACATTCCGAGAAGGGATGTATTTAGGGTTGTTCAGAAAGAGCGAACACAGAGAGTCCAGTTGCATGTGGGGCTGCGTAAAGGCTCCCCTGGGGAGTTCAGTTGTACCCAAAGGCTTCCTTTCAGGGTAATTTTTGATGGGTGAAAGGGGCTTTGTATGCGTTTTCTGGGGTCCTATTTTTAATTCCTCTCACATTCCGAGAAGGGATGTATTTAGGGTTGTTCAGAAAGAGCGAACACAGAGAGTCCAGTTGCATGTGGGGCTGCGTAAAGGCTCCCCTGGGGAGTTCAGTTGTACCCAAAGGCTTCCTTTCAGGGAAATTTTTGATGGGTGAAAGGGGCTTTGTATGCGTTTTCTGGGGTCCTATTTTTAATTCCTCTCAGATTCCATTTGGGATGTATTTAGGGTTGTTCAGAAAGAGCGAACACAGAGAGTCCAGTTGCATGTGGGGCTGCGTAAAGGCTCCCCTGGGGAGTTCAGTTGTACCCAAAGGCTTCCTTTGGGGGCAATTTTTGGTGGGTGAAAGGGGCTTTGTATGCGTTTTCTGGGGTCCTATTTTAAATTCCTCTCACATTCCGGGAAGGGATGTATTTAGGGTTGTTCAGAAAGAGCGAACACAGAGAGTCCAGTTGCATGTGGGGCTGCGTAAGGGCTCCCCTGGGGAGTTCAGTTGTTCCCAAAGGCTTCCTTTGGGGGCAATTTGTGATGGGTGAAAGGGGCTTTGTATGCGTTTTCTGGGGTCCTATTTTAAATTCCTCTCACATTCCGGGAAGGGATGTATTTAGGGTTGTTCAGAAAAAGCGAACACAGAGAGTCCAGTTGCATGTGGGGCTGCGTAAAGGCTCTTCTGGGGAGTTCAGTTGTACCCAAAGGCTTCCTTTCAGGGAAATTTTTGATGGGTGAAATGGGCTCTGTACCTGATTTCTGGGGTCATATTTACAATTCCTCTCAGATTCCGGTTAGGGATGTATTTAGGGTTGTTCAGAAAGAGCGAACACAGAGAGTCCAGTTGCATGTGGGGCTGCGTAAAGGATACCCTGGGGAGTTCAGTTGTACCCAAAGACTTCCTTTCAGGGCAATTTTTGATGGGTGAAAGGGGCTCTGTACGTGATTTCTGGGGTCCTATTTTAAATTCCTCTCACATTCCGGGAAGGGATGTATTTAGGGTTGTTCAGAAAGAGCGAACACAGAGAGTCCATTTGCATGTGGGGCTGCATAAAGGCTCCCCTGGGGAGTTCCGTTGTACCCAAAGGCTTCCTTTGGGGGCAATTTTTGGTGGGTGAAAGGGGCTTTGTATGCTTTTTTTGGGGTCCTATTTTAAATTCCTCTCACATTCCGGGAAGGGATGTATTTAGGGTTGTTCAGAAAGAGCGAACACAGAGAGTCCAGTTGCATGTGGGGCTGCGTAAAGGCTCCCCTGGGGAGTTCAGTGGTACCCAAAGGATTTTTTTGCAGGAAATTTTTGATGGGTGAACGGGGCTTTGTATGCCTTTTCTGGGGTCCTATTTTAAATTCCTCTCACATTCCGGGAAGGGATGTATTTAGGGTTGTTCAGAAAGAGCGAACACAGAGAGTCGTGTTGCATGTGGGGCTGCGTAAAGGCTCCCCTGGGGAGTTCAGTTGTACCCATAGGCTTCCTTTCACGGTAATTTTTTATGGGTGAAAGGGGCTTTGTATGTGTTTTCTGGGGTCCTATTTTTAATTCCTCTCACATTCCGGTTAGGGATGTATTTAGGGTTTTTCAGAAAGAGCGAACACAGAGAGTCCAGTTGCATGTGGGGCTGCGTAAAGGCTCCCCTGGGGAGTTCAGTTGTACCCAAAGGCTTCCTTTCAGGGTAATTTTTGATGGGTGAAAGGGGCTTTGTATGCGTTTTCTGGGGTCCTATTTTTAATTCCTCTCACATTCCGAGAAGGGATGTATTTAGGGTTGTTCAGAAAGAGCGAACACAGAGAGTCCAGTTGCATGTGGGGCTGCGTAAAGGCTCCCCTGGGGAGTTCAGTTGTACCCAAAGGCTTCCTTTCAGGGAAATTTTTGATGGGTGAAAGGGGCTCTGTACGTGATTTCTGGGGTCCTATTTATAATTCCTCTCAGATTCCGGTTAGGGATGTATTTAGGGTTGTTCAGAAAGAGCGAACACAGAGAGTCCAGTTGCATGTGGGGCTGCGTAAAGGCTCACCGGGGGAGTTCAGTTGTACCCAAAGGCTTCCTTTGGGGGCAATTTTTGATGGGTGAAAGGGGCTCTGTACGTGATTTCTGGGGTCATATTTACAATTCCTCTCAGATTCCATTTGGGATGTATTTAGGGTTGTTCAGAAAGAGCGAACACAGAGAGTCCAGTTGCATGTGGGGCTGCGTAAAGGCTCCCCTGGGGAGTTCAGTTGTACCCAAAGGCTTCCTTTGGGGGCAATTTTTGGTGGGTGAAAGGGGCTTTGTATGCGTTTTCTGGGGTCCTATTTTAAATTCCTCTCACATTCCGGGAAGGGATGTATTTAGGGTTGTTCAGAAAGAGCGAACACAGAGAGTCCAGTTGCATGTGGGGCTGCGTAAAGGATCCTTTGGGGAGTTCATTTGTACCCAAAGGCTTCCTTTGGGGGCAATTTTTGATGGGTGAAAGGGACTTTGTATGCTTTTTCTGGGGTCCTATTTTTAATTCCTCTCACATTCCGGTTAGGGATGTATTTAGGGTTGTTCAGAAAGAGCGAACACAGAGAGTCCAGTTGCATGTGGGGCTGCGTAAAGGCTCCCAGGGGGAGTTCAGTTGTACCCAAAGGCTTCCTTTCAGGGCAATTTTTGATGGGTGAAAGGGGCTCTGTACGTGATTTCTGGGGTCCTATTTTTAATTCCTCTCACATTCCGGTTAGGGATGTATTTAGGGTTGTTCAGAAAGAGCGAACACAGAGAGTCCAGTTGCATGTGGGGCTGCGTAAATGCTCCCCTGGGGAGTTCAGTTGTACACAAAGGCTTCCTTTCTGGGTAATTTTTGATGGGTGAAAGGGGCTTTGTATGCGTTTTCTGGGGTCCTATTTTTAATTCCTCTCACTTTCCGGTTAGGGATGTATTTAGGGTTGTTCAGAAAGAGCGAACACAGAGAGTCCAGTTGCATGTGGGGCTGCGTAAAGGCTCCCCTGGGGAGTTCAGTTGTACCCAAAGGCTTCCTTTCACGGTAATTTTTGATGGGTGAAAGGGGCTTTGTATGCGTTTTCTGGGGTCCTATTTTTAATTCCTCTCACATTCCGGTTAGGGATGTATTTAGGGTTGTTCAGAAAGAGCGAACACAGAGAGTCCAGTTGCATGTGGGGCTGCGTAAAGGCTCCCCTGGGGAGTTCAGTTGTACCCAAAGGCTTCCTTTGGGGGCAATTTTTGATGGGTGAAAGGGGCTCTGTACGAGATTTCTGGGATCATATTTTCAATTCCTCTCAGATTCCGGTTAGGGATGTATTTAGGCTTGTTCAGAAAGAGCGAACACAGAGAGTCCAGTTGCATGTGGGGCTCCTTTGGGGGCGATTTTTGATGGGTGAAAGGGGCTTTGTATGCGTTTTCTGGGGTCCTATTTTAAATTCCTCTCAGATTCCGGTTAGGGATGTATTTAGGGTTGTTCAGAAAGAGCGAACACAGAGAGTCCAGTAGCATGTGGGGCTGCGTAAGGGCTCCCCTGGGGAGTTCAGTTGTTCCCAAAGGCTTCCTTTGGGGGCAATTTGTGATGGGTGAAAGGGGCTTTGTATGCGTTTTCTGGGGTCCTATTTTAAATTCCTCTCACATTCCGGGAAGGGATGTATTTAGGGTTGTTCAGAAAAAGCGAACACAGAGAGTCCAGTTGCATGTGGGGCTGCGTAAAGGCTCCCCTGGGGAGTTCAGTTGTACCCAAAGGCTTCCTTTCAGGGAAATTTTTGATGGGTGAAATGGGCCCTGTACCTGATTTCTGGGGTCATATTTACAATTCCTCTCAGATTCCGGTTAGGGATGTATTTAGGGTTGTTCAGAAAGAGCGAACACAGAGAGTCCAGTTGCATGTGGGGCTGCGTAAGGGCTCCCCTGGGGAGTTCAGTTGTTCCCAAAGGCTTCCTTTCAGGGCAATTTTTGATGGGTGAAAGGGTCTTTGTATGCTTTTTCTGGGGTCCTATTTACAATTCCTCTCACATTCCAGGAAGGGATGTATTTAGGGTTGTTCCGAAAGAGCGAACACAGAGAGTCCAGTTGCATGTGGGGCTGCGTAAAGGCTCCCCTGGGGAGTTCAGTTGTACCCAAAGGCTTCCTTTGGGGGCAATTTTTGATGGGTGAAAGAGGCGTTGTATGCGTTTTTTGGGGTCCTATTTTAAATTCCTCTCACATTCCGGTTAGGGATGTATTTAGGGTTGTTCAGAAAGAGCGAACACAGAGAGTCCAGTTGCATGTGGGGCTGCGTAAGGGCTCCCCTGGGGAGTTCAGTTGTTCCCAAAGGCTTCCTTTGGGGGCGATTTTTGATGGGTGAAAGGGTCTTTGTATGCGTTTTCTGGGGTCCTATTTACAATTCCTCTCACATTCCAGGAAGGGATGTATTTAGGGTTGTTCAGAAAGAGCGAACACAGAGAGTCCAGTTGCATGTGGGGCTGCGTAAAGGCTCCCCTGGGGAGTTCAGTTGTACCCAAAGGCTTCCTTTGGGGGCAATTTTTGATGGGTGAAAGGGGCGTTGTATGCGTTTTTTGGGGTCCTATTTTAAATTCCTCTCACATTCCGGTTAGGGATGTATTTAGGGTTGTTCAGAAAGAGCGAACACAGAGAGTCCAGTTGCATGTGGGGCTGCGTAAGGGCTCCCCTGGGGAGTTCAGTTGTTCCCAAAGGCTTCCTTTCAGGGCAATTTTTGATGGGTGAAAGGGGCTTTGTATGCGTTTTCTGGGGTCCTATTTTAAATTCCTCTCACATTCCGGTTAGGGATGTATTTAGGGTTGTTCAGAAATAGTGAACACAGAGAGTCCAGTTGCATGTGGGGCTGCGTAAAGGCTCCCCTGGGGAGTTCAGTTGTACCCAAAGGCTTCCTTTGGGGGCAATTTTTGATGGGTGAAAGGGGCTCTGTACGTGATTTCTGGGATCATATTTTCAATTACTCTCAGATTCCGGTTAGGGATGTATTTAGGCTTGTTCAGAAAGAGCGAACACAGAGAGTCCAGTTGCATGTGGGGCTCCTTTGGGGGCAATTTTTGATGGGTGTAAGGGGCTTTGTATGCGTTTTCTGGGGTCCTATTTTTAATTCCTCTCACATTCGGGGAAGTTATGTATTTAGGGTTGTTCAGAAAGAGCGAACACAGAGAGTCCAGTTGCATGTGGGGCTGCGTAAAGGCTCCCCTGGGGAGTTCAGTTGTACCCAAAGGCTTCCTTTCAGGGTAATTTTTGATGGGTGAAAGGGGCTCTGTACGTGATTTCTGGGGTCCTATTTACAATTCTTCTCACATGCCGGTTAGGGAGGTATTTAGGGTTGTTCAGAAAGAGCGAACACAGAGAGTCCAATTGCATGTGGGGCTGCGTAAAGGTTCCCATGGGGAGTTGAGTTGTACCCAATGGCTTCCTTTGGGGGCAATTTTTGATGGGTGAAAGGGGCTCTCTACGTGATTTCTGGGATCATATTTTCAATTCCTCTCAGATTCCGGTTAGGCATGAATTTAGGATTGTTCAGAAAGAGCGAACACAGAGAGTCCAGTTGCATGTGGGGCTGCGTAAAGGCTCCCCTGGGGAGTTCAGTTGTACCCAAAGGCTTCCTTTGGGGGCAATTTTTGACGGGTGAAAGGGGCTCTGTACACGTTTTCCAGGGTCCTATTTTCAATTCCTCTCAGATTCCGGGTAGGGATATATTTAGGGTTGTTCAGAAAGAGCGAACACAGAGAGTCCAGTTGCATGTGGGGCTGCGTAAGGGCTCCCCTGGGGAGTTCAGTTGTTCCCAAAGGCTTCCTTTGGGGGCGATTTTTGATGGGTGAAAGGGGCTTTGTATGCGTTTTCTGGGGTCCTATTTTAAATTCCTCTCAGATTCCGGTTAGGGATGTAATTAGGGTTGTTCAGAAAGAGCGAACACAGAGAGTCCAGTTGCATGTGGGGCTGCGTAAAGGCTCCCCTGGGGAGTTCAGTTGTACCCAAAGGCTTCCTTTGGGGGCAATTTTTTATGGGTGAAAGGGGCTCTGTACACGTTTTCCAGGGTCCTATTTTCAATTCCTCTCAGATTCCGGGTAGGGATATATTTAGGGTTGTTCAGAAAGAGCGAACACAGAGAGTCCAGTTGCATGTGGGGCTGCGTAAAGGTTCCCCTGGGGAGTTCAGTTGTACCCAAAGGCTTCCTTTGGGGGCAATTTTTGATGGGTGAAAGGGGCTTTGTATGCGTTTTCTGGGGTCCTATTTTAAATTCCTCTCACATTCCGAGAAGGGATGTATTTAGGGTTGTTCAGAAAGAGCGAACACAGAGAGTCCATTTGCATGTCGGGCTGCGTAAAGGCTCCCCTGGGGAGTTCAGTTGTACCCAAAGGCTTCCTTTGGGGGCAATTTTTGATGGGTGAAAGGGGCTTTGTATGCTTTTTCTGGGGTCCTATTTACAATTTCTCTCAGATTCCGGGAAGGGATGTATTTAGGGTTGTTCAGAAAGAGCGAACACAGAGAGTCCAGTTGCATGTGGGGCTGCGTAAAGGCTCCCCTGGGGAGTTCAGTTGTACCCAAAGGCTTCCTTTCAGGGAAATTTTTGATGGATGAAAGGGGCTCTGGACGTGATTTCTGGGGTCATATTTACAATTCCTCTCAGCTTCCGGTTAGGGATGTATTTAGGGTTGTTCAGAAAGAGCGAACACAGAGAGTCCAGTTGCATGTGGGGCTGCGTAAAGGCTCCCCTGGGGAGTTCAGTTGTACCCAAAGGCTTCCTTTGGGGGCAATTTTTGACGGGTGAAAGGGGCTTTGTATGCATTTTCTGGGGTCCTATTTTCAATTCCACTCAGATTCCGGTTAGGCGTGTATTTAGGATTGTTCAGAAAGAGCGAACACAGAGAGTCCAGTTGCATGTGGGGCTGCGTAAAGGCTCCCCTGGGGAGTTCAGTTGTACCCAAAGGCTTCCTTTGGGGGCAATTTTTGATGGGTGAAAGGGGCTCTATACGTGATTTCTGGGATCATATTTTCAATTCCTCTCAGATTCCGGTTAGGGATGTATTTAGGGTTGTTCAGAAAGAGCGAACACAGAGAGTCCAGTTGCATGTGGGGCTGCGTAAAGGCTCCCCTGGGGAGTTCAGTTGTACCCAAAGGCTTCCTTTCAGGGTAACTTTTGATGGGTGAAAGGGGCTCTGTACGTGATTTCTGGGGTCATATTTTCAATTCTTCTCACATTCCGGTTAGGCATGAATTTAGGATTGTTCAGAAAGAGCGAACACAGAGAGTCCAGTTGCATGTGGGGCTGCGTAAAGGCTCCCCTGGGGAGTTCAGTTGTACCCAAAGGCTTCTTTTGGTGGCAATTTTTGATGGGTCAAAGGGGCTTTGTATGCGTTTTCTGGGGTCCTATTTTCAATTCCTCTCAGATTCCAGGCAGGGCAGTATTTAGGGTTGTTCAGAAAGAGCGAACACAGAGAGTCCAGTTGCATGTGGGGCTGCGTAAAGGCTCCCCTGGGGAGTTCAGTTGTACCCAAAGGCTTCCTTTGGGGGCAATTTTTGACGGGTGAAAGGGGCTCTGTACACGTTTTCCAGGGTCCTATTTTCAATTCCTCTCAGATTCCGGGTAGGGATATATTTAGGGTTGTTCAGAAAGAGCGAACACAGAGAGTCCAGTTGCATGTGGGGCTGCGTAAGGGCTCCCCTGGGGAGTTCAGTTGTTCCCAAAGGCTTCCTTTGGGGGCGATTTTTGATGGGTGAAAGGGGCTTTGTATGCGTTTTCTGGGGTCCTATTTTAAATTCCTCTCAGATTCCGGTTAGGGATGTATTTAGGTTTGTTCAGAAAGAGCGAACACAGAGAGTCCAGTTGCATGTGGGGCTGCGTAAAGGCTCCCCTTGGGAGTTTAGTTGTACCCAAAGGCTTCCTTTCAGGGTAATTTTTGATGGGTGAAAGGGGGTCTGTACCTGATTTCTGGGATCATATTTTCAATTCCTCTCTGATTCCGGTTAGGGATATATTTAGGGTTGTTCAGAAAGAGCGAACACAGAGAGTCCAGTTGCATGTGGGGCTGCGTAAGGGCTCCCCTGGGGAGTTCAGTTGTTCCCAAAGGCTTCCTTTCAGGGCAATTTTTGATGGGTGAAAGGGGCTTTGTATGCGTTTTCTGGGGTCCTATTTTAAATTCCTCTCACATTCCGGTTAGGGATGTATTTAGGGTTGTTCAGAAAGAGCGAACACAGAGAGTCCAGTTGCATGTGGGGCTGCGTAAAGGCTCCCCTGGGGAGTTCAGTTGTACCCAAATGCTTCCTTACAGGGAAATTTTTGATGGGTGAAAGGGGCTCTGTACGTGATTTCTGGGGTCCTATTTACAATTTCTCTCAGATTCCAGGTAGGGCTGTATTTAGGGCTGTTCAGAAAAAGCGAACACAGAGAGTCCAGTTGCATGTGGGGCTGCGTAAAGGTTCCCCTGGGGAGTTGAGTTGTACCCAAAGGCTTCCTTTCAGGGAAATTTTTGATGGGTGAAAGGGGGTCTGTACGCGATTTCTGGGATCATATTTTCAATTCCTCTGATTCCGGTTAGGGATGTATTTAGGGTTGTTCAGAAAGAGCGAACACAGAGAGTCCAGTTGCATGTGGGGCTGCGTAAAGGCTCCCCTGGGGAGTTCAGTTGTACCCAAAGGCTTCCTTTCAGGGTAATTTTTGATGGGTGAAAGGGGCTTTGTATGCATTTTCTGGGGTCCTATTTTCAATTCCACTCAGATTCTGGTTAGGCGTGTATTTAGGGTTGTTCAGAAAGAGCGAACACAGAGAGTCCAGTTGCATGTGGGGCTGCGTAAAGGCTCCCCTGGGGAGTTCAGTTGTACCCAAAGGCTTCCTTTCAGGGTAATTTTTGATGGGTGAAAGGGGCCCTGTACGTGATTTCTGGGGTCATATTTTCAATTCTTCTCACATTCCGGTTAGGCATGAATTTAGGATTGTTCAGAAAGAGCGAACACAGAGAGTCCAGTTGCATGTGGGGCTGCGTAAGGGCTCCCCTGGGGAGTTCAGTTGTTCCCAAAGGCTTCCTTTGGGGGCGATTTTTGATGGGTGAAAGGGGCTTTGTATGCGTTTTCTGGGGTCCTATTTTAAATTCCTCTCAGATTCCGGTTAGGGATGTATTTAGGTTTGTTCAGAAAGAGCGAAAACAGAGAGTCCAGTTGCATGTGGGGCTGCGTAAAGGCTCCCCTTGGGAGTTTAGTTGTACCCAAAGGCTTCCTTTCAGG
>CM072317.1:7448758-7565227 GCA_036873955.1 Mergus octosetaceus
CCTGGAATCAGAGAGGAATTGAAAATTGGACCCCAGAAAACGTGTACAAGGCCCATTTTTCCCATCAAAAATTGCCCCCAAAGGAATCCTTTGGGTACGGCTGAACTCCCCAGGGGAGCCTTTACGCAGCCCCACATGCAACTGGACTCTCTGTGTTTGCTCTTTCTGAACAACAATAAATATATCCCTACCCGGAATCTGAGAGGAATTGAAAATAGGACCCCAGAAAACGTGTACAAGGCCCATTTTGCCTATCAAAAATTGCCCCCAAAGGAAGCCTTTGGGTACAACTGAACTCCCCAGGGGAGCCTTTACGCAGCCCCACATGCAACTGGACTATCTGTGTTCGCTCTTTCTGAACAACCCTAAAGACATCCCTACCCGGAATCTGAGAGGAAATTGAAAATAGGACCCCAGAAATCGCGTACAGAGCCCCTTTCGCCCATCAAAAATTGCCCCCAAAGGAAGCCTTTGGGTACAACTGAACTCCCCAGGGGAGCCTTTACGCAGCCCCACATGCAACTAGACTCTCTGTGTTCGGTTTTTTTGAACAGCCCTAACTACAGCCCTACCTGGAATCTGAGAGGAATTGAAAATAGGACCCCAGAAAACATGTACATAGGCCCTTTTTGCCAATCAAAAATTGCCCCCAAAGGAAGCCTTTGGGTACAACTGAACTCCCCAGGGGAGCCTTTACGCAGCCCCACATGCAACTGGACTATCTGTGTCCTGGTTTCAGTTAGAACAGAGTTAATTTTGTTCCTAGTAGCCGGTGGAATGCTATGCTTTGGCTTAGATTGATAAGAGTGCTGATAACACCCCGATGTTTTAATTATTGCAGAGCAGTGCTTGTACTAAGCCAAGGACATCTCAACTTCTTGCTCTGTCCTGTCAACAGGCAGGCTGGGGGTGCAGCAAGAACTGGGAGGGGACAGACCCAGAACTTGTGACCCAAACTAGCCAAAGGGGTATTCCATACCATCTGACGTCATGCTAAACAATATATAGGGTGGCTAGCCGGGGGGAGGGCGGGCCGGACTGCTCGGGGTTAGGCTGGGCATCGGTCAGCGGGTGGTGAGCAATTGCATTGTGCATCACTTGTTTGTATATGTTATTATTAGTAGTACTATTATCATCATTGTATCATTATTATTATTATTACTATTATTATCATTATTATTATTACTATTATTATTTTCTTGTCTTATTAAACTGTCTTTATCTCAACTCACAGGCCTCACTTTCCATTTCTCTCCCCCGTCCCAGAGAGGGAGGGTGGAGGGTGAGCGAACGGCTGTGTGGTGTTTAGCTGCCGGCCGGGTTAAACCACTACATCTGTGTTCGCTTTTTCTGACCAGCCCTAAATACAGCCCTACCTGTAATCTGAGAGGAATTGAAAATAGGACCCCTGAAAACGTGTACAAGGCCCATTTTCCCTATCAAAAATTGCCCCCCAAAGGAAGCCTTTGGGTACAACTGAACTCCCCAGGGGAGCCTTTACGCAGCCCCACATGCAATTGGACTCTCTGTGTTCGCTCTTTCTGAACAGCCCTAAATGCAGCCCTACCCGAAATCTGAGAGGAATTGAAAATAGGACCCCAGAAAACGTGTACAAGGCCCATTTTGCCCATCAAAAATTGCCCCCAAAGGAAGCCTTTGGGTACAACTGAACTCCCCAGGGGAGCCTTTACTCAGCCCCACATGCTACTGGACTCTCTGCGTTCGCTTTTTCTGAACAGCCCTAAATACAGCCCTACCTGGATTCGAGAGGAATTGAAAATAGGACCCCAGAAAACGTGTACAAAGCCCATTTTGCCCATCAAAAATTGCCCCCAAAGGAAGCCTTTGGGTACAACTGAACTCCCCAGGGGAGCCTTTACGCAGCCCCACATGCAACTGGACTCTCTGTGTTCGCTCTTTCTGAACAACCCTAAATACATCCCTTCCCGGAATCTAAGATGAATTGAAAATAGGACCCCAGAAAATGTGTACAAGGCCCATTTTGCCTATCAAAAATTGCCCCCAAAGGAAGCCTTTGGGTACAATGAACTCCCCAGGGGAGCCTTTACGCAGCTCCACATGCAACTGGACTCCATGTGTTCGCTCTTTCTGAACAACCATAAAGACATCCCTACCCGGAATCTGAGAGAAATGAAAATAGGACCGCAGAAAACGCGTACAGAGCCCCTTACGCACATCAAAAATTGCCCCCAAAGGAAGCCTTTGGGTACAACTGAACTCCCCAGGGGAGCCTTTACGCAGCCCCGCATACAACTGGACTCTCTGTGTTCGCTCTTTCTGAACAACCCTAAATAGATCCCTACCCAGAATCTGAGAGGAATTGAAAATAGGACCCCATAAATCTCGTACAGAGCCCCTTTTGCCCATCAAAAATTGCCCCCAAAGGAAGCCTTTGGGTACAACTGAACTCCCCAGGGGAGCCTTTACGCAGCCCCACAGGCAACTGGACTCTCTGTGTTCGTTTTTTCTGAACAGCCCTAAATACAGCCCTACCTGGAATCTGAGAGGAATTGAAAATAGGACCCCAGAAAAGGTGTAGAAGGCCCATTTTTCCCATCAAAAATTGCCCCCAAAGGAAGCCTTTGGGTACAACTGAACTCCCCAGGGGAGCCTTCACGCATCCCCACATGCAACTGGACTCTCTGTGTTCGCTTTTTCTGAACAGCCCTAAATACAGCCCTACCTGGAATCTGAGAGGAATTGAAAATAGGACTGCAGAAAACGTGTACAAGGCCGATTTTTGCCATCAAAAATTGCCCCCAAAGAAAGCCTTTGGGTACAACTGAACTCCCCAGGGGAGCCTTCACGCAGCCAAACATGCAGCTGGACTCCTTGTGTTCGCTCTTTCTGAACAACCCTATATATCTCCCTACCCGGAATCTGTGAGAAATTGAAAATAGGACCCCAGAAATCGCGTACAGAGCCCCTTACGCACATCAAAAATTGCCCCGAAAGGAAGCTTTTGGGTACAACTGAACTCCCCAGGGGAGCCTTTACGCAGCCCCACATGCAATTGGACTCTCTGTGTTCACTCTTTCTTAAAAACCCTACATACATACCTACCCGGAATCAGAGAGAAAATGAAAATAGGACCCCAGAAAATGCGTACAAGGCACTTTTTACCCATCAAAATTTGCCCCGAAAGGAAGCCTTTGGATACGGCTGAGCTCCCCAGGGGAGCCTTTACGCAGCCCCACATGCAACTGGACTCTCTGTGTTCGCTTTTTCTGAACAGCCCTAAATACAGCCCTACCTGGAATCTGAGAGGAATTGAAAATAGGACCACAGAAAATGCATACAGAGCCCCTTTCACCCATCAAAAATTGCACCCAAAGAAAGCCTTTGGGTACAACTGAACTCCCCAGGGGAGCCTTTACGCAGCCCCACATGCAACTGGGCTCTCTGTGTTCGCTCTTTCTGAACAGCGCTAAATATCTCCCTACACGGAATCTGAGAGGAATTGAAAATAGGACCCCAGAAAACGTGTACAAGGCCCATTTTGCCCATCAAAAATTGCCCCCAAAGGAAGTCTTTGTATGTGGGGCTGCATAAAGGCTCCCCTGGGGACTTCAGTTGTACCCAAAGGTATTCTTTCGGGGCAATATTTGATGTGCGGAAGGGGCTCTGTACGCGATTTCTGGGGTCCTATTTTCAATTCCTCTCAGATTCCGGTTGGGGATATATTTAGGGTTGTTCAGAAAGAGCGAACACAGAGAGCCCATTTGCATGTGGGGCTGCGTAAAGGCTCCCCTGTGGAGTTCAGTTGTACCCAAAGACTTCCTCTGAGGGCAATTTTTGATGGTTGAAAGGGGCTCTGTACGCGTTTTCTGGGGTCTTATTTTAAATTCATCTCAGATTCCGGTTAGGGAGATATTTAGCATTGTTCAGAAAGAGCGAACACAGAGAGTCCAGTTGCATGTGGTGCTGCGTCAAGGCTCCCCTGGGGAGTTCAGTTGTACCCAAAGGCTTCCTTTCGGGGCAATTTTTGATGGGCGAAAGGGACTCTGTTCGCGTTTTATAGGGTCCTATTTTCAATTCCTATCAGATTCCGGGTAGGGAGATATTTAGGGCTGTTCAGAAAGAGCGAACACAGAGAGTCCAGTTGCATGTGGGGCTGCGTAAAGGCTCCCCTGGGGAGTTCAGTTGTACCCAAAGGCTTCCTTTTGGGGCAATTTTTGATGGTTGAAAGGGGCTCTGTACCGATTACTGGGGTCCTATTTGCAATTCCTCTCAGATTCCGGGACGGGAAGTATTTGGGGTTGTTCAGAAAGAGCGAACACAGAGAGTCCAGTTGCATGTGGGGCTGCGTAAAGGCTCCCCTGGGGAGTTCAGCCGTACCCAAAGGCTTCCTTTGGGGGCAATTTTTGACGGGTGAAAGGGGCTCTGTACGCGATTTCTGGGGTCCTATTTTCAATTCCTCTCAGGTTCCGGGTAGGGATGTCTTTAGGGTTGTTCAGAAAGAGCGAACACAGAGAGTCCAGTTGCATGGGGGGCTGCGTAAAGGCTCCCCTGGGGAGTTCAGTTGTACCCAAAGGCTTCCTTTGGGGGCAATTTTTGATGGGCAAAATGGGCCTTGTACACATTTTTTGGGGTCCTATTTTCAATTCCTCTTAGATTCCGGGTAGGGAGATATTTAGGGTTGTTCAGAAAGAGCGAACACAGAGAGTCCAGTTGCATGTGGGGCTGCGTAAAGGCTCCCATGGGGAGTTCAGTTGTACCGAAAGGCTTCCTTTGGGGGCAATTTTTAATGGGCAAAATGGGCCTTGTACGTGATTTCTGGGGTCTTATTTACAATTCCTCTCAGATTCCGGTTAGGGATGTATTTAGGGTTGTTCATAAAGAGTGAACACAGAGAGTCCAGTTGCATGTGGGGCTGCGTAAAGGCTCCCCTGGGGAGTTCAGTTGTACCCAAAGGCTTCCTTTGGGGGCAATTTTTGATGGGTGAAAGGGGCTCTGTACGCATTTTCTGGGGTCCTATTTTCATTTCCTCTCTGATTCCGGGTAGGGAGGTATTTAGGGTTTTTAAGAAAGAGTGAACACAGTCCAGTTGCATGTCGGGCTTGGTAAATGCTCCTCTGGGGAGTTCTGTTGTACCCAAAGGCTTCTTTTCGGGGCAATTTTTGATGTGCGGAAGGGGCTCTGTACGCGATTTCTGGGGTCCTATTTTCAAGTCCTCTCCTATTTTCAACTCCTCGGTTGGGGAGATATTTAGGGTTGTTCAGAAAGAGCGAACACAGAGAGTCCAGCTGCATGTGGGGCTGCGTGAAGGTTCCCCTGGGGAGTTCAGTTGTACCCAAAGACTTCCTTTGGGGGCAATTTTTGATGGGGAAAAGGGGCTCTGTACGCGTTTTCTGGGGTGTTATTTTAAATTCCTCTCAGATTCCGGTTAGGGAGATATTTAGCATTGTTCAGAAAGAGCAAACACAGAGAGTCCAGCTGCATGTGGTGCTGCGTCAAGGCTCCCCTGGGGAGTTCAGTTGTACACACAGGCTTCCTTTCGGGGCAATATTTGATGGGTGAAAGGGGCTCTGTACGCGATTCCTGGGGTCCTATTTTCAATTCCTCTCAGATTCCAGGTAGGGATGTCTTTAGGGTTCTTCAGAAAGAGCGAACACAGAGAGTCCAGTTGCATGTGGGGCTGCGTAAAGGCTCCCCTGGGGAGTTAAGTTGTACCCAAAGGCTTCCTTTGGGGGCAATTTTTGATGGGTGAAAGGGGCTCTGTACGTGATTTCTGGGGTCATATTTACAATTCCTCTCAGATTCCGGTTAGTGATGTATTTAGGGTTGTTCAGAAAGAGCGAACACAGAGAGTCCAGTTGCATGTGGGGCTGCGTAAAGGCTCCCCTGGGGAGTTCAGTTGTACCCAAAGGCTTCCTTTGGGGGCAATTTTTGATGGGTGAAAGGGGCTCTGTACACGTTTTCCAGGGTCCTATTTTCAATTCCTCTCAGATTCCGGTTAGGGATGTATTTTGGGTTGTTCAGAAAGAGCGAACACAGAGAGTCCAGTTGCATGTGGGGATGCGTAAAGGCTCCCCTGGGGAGTTCAGTTGTACCCAAAGGCTTCCTTTGGGGACAAATTTTGATGGGTGAAAGGGGCTCTGTACACGTCTTCCAGGGTCCTATTTTCAATTCCTCTCAGATTCCGGGAAGGGATGTATTTAGGGTTGTTCAGAAAGAGCGAACACAGAGAGTCCAGTTGCATGTGGGGCTGCGTAAAGGCTCCCCTGGGGAGTTCAGTTGTACCCAAAGGCTTCCCTTCAGGGAAATTTTTGATGGATGAAAGCGGCTCTGTACGTGATTTCTGGGGTCTTATTTACAATTCCTCTCAGATTCCGGTTAGGGATGTATTTAGGGTTGTTCAGAAAGAGCGAACACAGAGAGTCCAGTTGCATGTGGGGCTGCGTAAAGGCTCCCCTGGGGAGTTCAGTTGTACCCAAAGGCTTCCTTTGGGGGCGATTTTTGATGGGTGAAAGGGGCCCTGTACACGTTTTCCAGGATCCTATTTACAATTCCTCTCACATTCCGGGAAGGGATGTATTTAGGGTTGTTCAGAAAGAGCGAACACAGAGAGTCCAGTTGCATGTGGGGCTGCGTAAGGGCTCCCCTGGGGAGTTCAGTTGTACCCAAAGGCTTCCTTTGGGGGCAATTTTTGATGGGTGAAAGGGGCTTTGTATGCTTTTTCTGGGGTCCTATTTTCAATTCCTCTCAGATTCCGGTTAAGGATGTATTTAGGGTTGTTCAGAAAGAGCGAACACAGAGAGTCCAGTTGCATGTGGGGCTGCGTAAAGGCTCCCCTGGGTAGTTCAGTTGTACCCAAAGGCTTCCTTTCAGGGCAATTTTTGATGGGCAAAATGGGCTCTGTACGTGATTTCTGGGATCATATTTACAATTCCTCTCAGATTCCGGTTAGGGATGTATTTAGGGTTGTTCAGAAAGAGCGAACACAGAGAGTCCAGTTGCATGTGGGGCTGCGTAAAGGCTCCCCTGGGGAGTTCAGTTGTACCCAAAGGCTTCCTTTGGGGGCAATTTTTGATGGGTGAAAGGGGCTTTCCATGCGTTTTCTGGGGTCCTATTTTCAATTCCTCTCAGATTCCGGTTAGGGATGTATTTAGGGTTGTTCAGAAAGAGCGAACACAGAGAGTCCAGTTGCATGTGGGGCTGCGTAAAGGCTCCCCTGGGGAGTTCAGTTGTACCCAAAGGCTTCCTTTCAGGGAAATTTTTGATGGGTGAAAGCGGCTCTGTACGTGATTTCTGGGGTCTTATTTACAATTCCTCTCAGATTCCAGTTAGGGATGTATTTAGGGTTGTTCAGAAAGAGCGAACACAGAGAGTCCAGTTGCATGTGGGGCTGCGTAAAGGCTCCCCTGGGGAGTTCAGTTGTACCCAAAGGCTTCCTTTGGGGGCAATTTTTGATGGGTGAAAGGGGATT
Organism: Mergus octosetaceus; assembly: GCA_036873955.1. Taxonomy (NCBI): domain Eukaryota; kingdom Metazoa; phylum Chordata; class Aves; order Anseriformes; family Anatidae; genus Mergus; species Mergus octosetaceus. Next base: position 7,456,209 of record CM072317.1, read on the forward strand.
TGTATGCGTTTTCTGGTGTCCTATTTTAAATTCCTCTCACAATAAGGGAAGGGATGTATTTAAGGTTGTTCAGAAAGAGCAAACACAGAGAGTCCAGTTGCATGTGGGGCTGCGTAAAGGCTCCCCTGGGGAGTTCAGTTGTACCCAAAGGCTTCCTTTGGGGACAAATTTTGATGGGTGAAAGGGGCTCTGTACACGTCTTCCAGGGTCCTATTTTCAATTCCTCTCAGATTCCGGGTAGGGATATATTTAGGGTTGTTCAGAAAGAGCGAACACAGAGAGTCCAGTTGCATGTGGGGCTGCGTAAGGGCTCCCCTGCGGAGTTCAGTTGTTCCCAAAGGCTTCCTTTGGGGGCAATTTTTGATGGGTGAAAGGGGATTTTTATGCGTTTTCTGGGGTCCTATGTTAAATTCCTCTCAGATTCCGGGAAGGGATGTATTTAGGGTTGTTCAGAAAGAGCGAACACAGAGAGTCCAGTTGCATGTGGGGCTGCGTAAAGGCTCCCCTGGGGAGTTCAGTTGTACCCAAAGGCTTCCTTTGGGGGCAATTTTTGATGGGTGAAAGGGGCTCTGTACGCATTTTCTGGGGTCCTATTTTCATTTCCTCTCTGATTCCGGGTAGGGAGGTATTTAGGGTTTTTAAGAAAGAGTGAACACAGTCCAATTGCATCTCGGGCTTGGTAAATGCTCCTCTGGGGAGTTCTGTTGTACCCAAAGGCTTCCTTTCAGGGAAATTTTTGATGGGTGAAAGCGGCTCTGTACGTGATTTCTGGGGTCTTATTTACAATTCCTCTCAGATTCCGGTTAGGGATGTATTTAGGGTTGTTCAGAAAGAGCGAACACAGAGAGTCCAGTTGCATGTGGGGCTGCGTAAAGGCTCCCCTGGGGAGTTCAGTTGTACCCAAAGGCTTCCTTTGGGGGCAATTTTTGATGGGTGAAAGGGGATTTGTATGCGTTTTCTGGTGTCCTATTTTAAATTCCTCTCACAATAAGAGAAGGGATGTATTTAAGGTTGTTCAGAAAGAGCGAACACAGAGAGTCCAGTTGCATGTGGGGCTGCGTAAAGGCTCCCCTGGGGAGTTCAGTTGTACCCAAAGGCTTCCTTTGGGGACAAATTTTGATGGGTGAAAGGGGCTCTGTACACGTCTTCCAGGGTCCTATTTTCAATTCCTCTCAGATTCCGGGTAGGGATATATTTAGGGTTGTTCAGAAAGAGCGAACACAGAGAGTCCAGTTGCATGTGGGGCTGCGTAAGGGCTCGCCTGCGGAGTTCAGTTGTTCCCAAAGGCTTCCTTTGGGGGCAATTTTTGATGGGTGAAAGGGGATTTTTATGCGTTTTCTGGGGTCCTATGTTAAATTCCTCTCAGATTCCGGGAAGGGATGTATTTAGGGTTGTTCAGAAAGAGCGAACACAGAGAGTCCAGTTGCATGTGGGGCTGCGTAAAGGCTCCCCTGGGGAGTTCAGTTGTACCCAAAGGCTTCCTTTGGGGGCAATTTTTGATGGGTGAAAGGGGCTCTGTACGCATTTTCTGGGGTCCTATTTTCATTTCCTCTCTGATTCCGGGTAGGGAGGTATTTAGGGTTTTTAAGAAAGAGTGAACACAGTCCAGTTGCATGTCGGGCTTGGTAAATGCTCCTCTGGGGAGTTCTGTTGTACCCAAAGGCTTCTTTTCGGGGCAATTTTTGATGTGCGGAAGGGGCTCTGTACGCGATTTCTGGGGTCCTATTTTCAAGTCCTCTTCTATTTTCAACTCCTCGGTTGGGGAGATATTTAGGGTTGTTCAGAAAGAGCGAACACAGAGAGTCCAGCTGCATGTGGGGCTGCGTGAAGGCTCCACTGGGGAGTTCAGTTGTACCCAAAGACTTCCTTTGGGGGCAATTTTTGATGGGGAAAAGGGGCTCTGTACGCGTTTTCTGGGGTCTTATTTTAAATTCCTCTCAGATTCCGGTTAGGGAGATATTTAGCATTGTTCAGAAAGAGCGAACACAGAGAGTCCAGTTGCATGTGGTGCTGCGTCAAGGCTCCCCTGGGGAGTTCAGGGTACCCACAGGCTTCCTTTCAGGGCAATATTTGATGGGTGAAAGGGGCTCTGTACACGATTTCTGAGGACCTATTTTCAATTCCTCTCAGATTCCAGGTAGGGATGTCTTTAGGGTTCTTCAGAAAGAGCGAACACAGAGAGTCCAGTTGCATGTGGGGCTGCGTAAAGGCTCCCCTGGGGAGTTAAGTTGTACCCAAAGGCTTCCTTTGGGGGCAATTTTTGATGGGTTAAAGGGGCTCTGTACGCGATTTCTTGGGTCCTATTTTCAGTTCCTCTCAGATTCCGGGTAGGGAGATATTTGCGTTTGTTCAGAAAGAGCGAACACAGAGAATACATTTGCATGTGACTCTGCGTAAAGGCTCCCCTGGGGAGTTCAGTTGTACCCAAAGGCTTCCTTTGGCGGCAATTTTTGATGGTTGAAAGGGGCTCTGTACGCGTTTTCTGGGGTCTTATTTTAAATTCATCTCAGATTCCGGTAAGGGAGATATTAGCGTTGTTCAGAAAGAGCTAACACAGAGAGTCCAGTTGCATGTGGTGCTGCGTAAAGGCTCCCCTGGGGAGTTCAGTTGTACCCAAAGGCTTCCTTTGGGGGCAATTTTTGATGGGTGAAAGGGGCTCTGTACGTGATTTCTGGGGTCATATTTACAATTCCTCTCAGATTCCTGTTAGGGATGTATTTAGGGTTGTTCAGAAAGAGCGAACACAGAGAGTCCAGTTGCATGTGGGGCTGCGTAAAGGCTCCCCTGGGGAGTTCAGTTGTACCCAAAGGCTTCCTTTGGGGGCAATTTTTGATGGGTGAAAGGGGCTCTGTACACGTTTTCCAGGGTCCTATTTTCAATTCCTCTCAGATTCCGGGAAGGGATGTATTTAGGGTTGTTCAGAAAGAGCGAACACAGAGAGTCCAGTTGCATGTGGGGCTGCGTAAAGGCTCCCCTGGGGAGTTCAGTTGTACCCAAAGGCTTCCTTTGGGGGCAATTTTTGATGGGTGAAAGGGGCTTTGTATGTCTTTTCTGTGGTCTGATTTTAAATTCCTCTCAGATTCCGAGAAGGGATGTATTTAGGGTTGTTCAGAAAGAGCGAACACAGAGAGTCCAGTTGCATGTGGGGCTGCGTAAAGGCTCCCCTGGGGAGTTCAGTTGTACCCAAAGGCTTCCTTTCAGGGAAATTTTTGATGGGTGAAAGCGGCTCTGTACGTGATTTCTGGGATCATATTTACAATTCCTCTCAGATTCCGGTTAGGGATGTATTTAGGGTTGTTCAGAAAGAGCGAACACAGAGAGTCCAGTTGCATGTGGGGCTGCGTAAAGGCTCCCCTGGGGAGTTCAGTTGTACCCAAAGGCTTCCTTTGGGGGCAATTTTTGATGGGTGAAAGGGGCTCTGTACACGTTTTCCAGGGTCCTATTTTCAATTCCTCTCAGATTCCGGGAAGGGATGTATTTAGGGTTGTTCAGAAAGAGCGAACACAGAGAGTCCAGTTGCATGTGGGGCTGCGTAAAGGCTCCCCTGGGGAGTTCAGTTGTACCCAAAGGCTTCCTTTGGGGGCAATTTTTGATGGGTGAAAGGGGCTTTGTATGCCTTTTCTGTGGTCTGATTTTAAATTCCTCTCAGATTCCGAGAAGGGATGTATTTAGGGTTGTTCAGAAAGAGCGAACACAGAGAGTCCAGTTGCATGTGGGGCTGCGTAAAGGCTCCCCTGGGGAGTTCAGTTGTACCCAAAGGCTTCCTTTCAGGGAAATTTTTGATGGGTGAAAGCGGCTCTGTACGTGATTTCTGGGGTCTTATTTACAATTCCTCTCAGATTCCGGTTAGGGATGTATTTAGGGTTGTTCAGAAAGAGCGAACACAGAGAGTCCAGTTGCATGTGGGGCTGCGTAAAGGCTCCCCTGGGGAGTTCAGTTGTACCCAAAGGCTTCCTTTGGGGGCGATTTTTGATGGGTGAAAGGGGATTTGTATGCGTTTTCTGGTGTCCTATTTTAAATTCCTCTCACATTAAGGGAAGGGATGTATTTAAGGTTGTTCAGAAAGAGTGAACACAGAGAGTCCAGTTGCATGTGGGGCTGCGTAAGGGCTCCCCTGGGGAGTTCAGTTGTACCCAAAGACTTCCTTTGGGGACAAATTTTGATGGGTGAAAGGGGCTCTGTACACGTCTTCCAGGGTCCTATTTTCAATTCCTCTCAGATTCCGGGTAGGGATATATTTAGGGTTGTTCAGAAAGAGCGAACACAGAGAGTCCAGTTGCATGTGGGGCTGCGTAAGGGCTCCCCTGCGGAGTTCAGTTGTTCCCAAAGGCTTCCTTTGGGGGCAATTTTTGATGGGTGAAAGGGGATTTTTATGCGTTTTCTGGGGTCCTATGTTAAATTCCTCTCAGATTCCGGTTAGGGATGTATTTAGGGTTGTTCAGAAAGAGCGAACACAGAGAGTCCAGTTGCATGTGGGGCTGCGTAAAGGCTCCCCTGGGGAGTTCAGTTGTACCCAAAGGCTTCCTTTGGGGGCGATTTTTGATGGGTGAAAGGGGATTTGTATGCGTTTTCTGGTGTCCTATTTTAAATTCCTCTCACATTAAGGGAAGGGATGTATTTAAGGTTGTTCAGAAAGAGCGAACACAGAGAGTCCAGTTGCATGTGGGGCTGCGTAAAGGCTCCCCTGGGGAGTTCAGTTGTACCCAAAGGCTTCCTTTGGGGACAAATTTTGATGGGTGAAAGGGGCTCTGTACACGTCTTCCAGGGTCCTATTTTCAATTCCTCTCAGATTCCGGGTAGGGATATATTTAGGGTTGTTCAGAAAGAGCGAACACAGAGAGTCCAGTTGCATGTGGGGCTGCGTAAGGGCTCCCCTGCGGAGTTCAGTTGTTCCCAAAGGCTTCCTTTGGGGGCAATTTTTGATGGGTGAAAGGGGATTTTTATGCGTTTTCTGGGGTCCTATGTTAAATTCCTCTCAGATTCCGAGAAGGGATGTATTTAGGGTTGTTCAGAAAGAGCGAACACAGAGAGTCCAGTTGCATGTGGGGCTGCGTAAGGGCTCCCCTGGGGAGTTCAGTTGTACCCAAAGGCTTCCTTTCAGGGAAATTTTTGATGGGTGAAAGCGGCTCTGTACGTGATTTCTGGGGTCTTATTTACAATTCCTCTCAGATTCCGGTTAGGGATGTATTTAGGGTTGTTCAGAAAGAGCGAACACAGAGAGTCCAGTTGCATGTGGGGCTGCGTAAGGGCTCCCCTGGGGAGTTCAGTTGTTCCCAAAGGCTTCCTTTCAGGGCAATTTTTGATGGCTGAAAGGGGCCCTGTACACGTTTTCCAGGATCCTATTTACAATTCCTCTCACATTCCGGGAAGGGATGTATTTAGGGTTGTTCAGAAAGAGCGAACACAGAGAGTCCAGTTGCATGTGGGGCTGCGTAAGGGCTCCCCTGGGGAGTTCAGTTGTACCCAAAGGCTTCCTTTGGGGGCAATTTTTGATGGGTGAAAGGGGCTTTGTATGCGTTTTCTGGGGTCCTATTTTCAATTCCTCTCAGATTCCGGTTAGGGATGTCTTTAGGGTTGTTCAGAAAGAGCGAACACAGAGAGTCCAGTTGCATGTGGGGCTGCGTAAAGGCTCCCCTGGGGAGTTCAGTTGTACCCAAAGGCTTCCTTTGGGGGCAATTTTTGATGGGTGAAAGGGGCTCTGTACGTGATTTCTGAGATCATATTTACAATTCCTCTCAGATTCCGGTTAGGGATGTATTTAGGGTTGTTCAGAAAGAGCGAACACAGAGAGTCCAGTTGCATGTGGGGCTGCGTAAAGGCTCCCCTGGGGAGTTCAGTTGTACCCAAAGGCTTCCCTTCAGGGAAATTTTTGATGGATGAAAGGGGCTTTCCATGCGTTTTCTGGGGTCCTATTTTAAATTCCTCTCAGATTCCGAGAAGGGATGTATTTAGGGTTGTTCAGAAAGAGCGAACACAGAGAGTCCAGTTGCATGTGGGGCTGCGTAAAGGCTCCCCTGGGGAGTTCAGTTGTACCCAAAGGCTTCCTTTGGGGGCAATTTTTGATGGGTGAAAGGGGCTTTGTATGCCTTTTCTGTGGTCTGATTTTAAATTCCTCTCAGATTCCGAGAAGGAATGTATTTAGGGTTGTTCAGAAAGAGCGAACACAGAGAGTCCAGTTGCATGTGGGGCTGCGTAAAGGCTCCCCTGGGGAGTTCAGTTGTACCCAAAGGCTTCCTTTCAGGGAAATTTTTGATGGGTGAAAGCGGCTCTGTACGTGATTTCTGGGGTCTTATTTACAATTCCTCTCAGATTCCGGTTAGGGATGTATTTAGGGTTGTTCAGAAATAGCGAACACAGAGAGTCCAGTTGCATGTGGGGCTGCGTAAAGGCTCCCCTGGGGAGTTCAGTTGTACCCAAAGGCTTCCTTTGGGGACAAATTTTGATGGGTGAAAGGGGCTCTGTACACGTCTTCCAGGGTCCTATTTTCAATTCCTCTCAGATTCCGGGTAGGGATATATTTAGGGTTGTTCAGAAAGAGCGAACACAGAGAGTCCAGTTGCATGTGGGGCTGCGTAAGGGCTCCCCTGGGGAGTTCAGTTGTTCCAAAAAGGCTTCCTTTGGGGGCAATTTTTGATGGGTGAAAGGGGATTTTTATGCGTTTTCTGGGGTCCTATGTTAAATTCGTCTCAGATTCCGGGAAGGGATGTATTTAGGGTTGTTCAGAAAGAGCGAACACAGAGAGTCCAGTTGCATGTGGGGCTGCGTAAAGGCTCCCCTGGGGAGTTCAGTTGTACCCAAAGGCTTCCTTTGGGGGCAATTTTTGATGGGTGAAAGGGGCTCTGTACACTATTTCCAGGGTCCTATTTTCAATTCCTCTCACATTCCGGGAAGGGATGTATTTAGGGTTGTTCAGAAAGAGCGAACACAGAGAGTCCAGTTGCATGTGGGGCTGCGTAAAGGCTCCCCTGGGGAGTTCAGTTGTACCCAAAGGCTTCCCTTCAGGGAAATTTTTGATGGGTGAAAGCGGCTCTGTACGTGATTTCTGGGGTCTTATTTACAATTCCTCTCACATTCCGGTTAGGGATGTATTTAGGGTTGTTCAGAAAGAGCGAACAGAGAGAGTCCAGTTGCATGTGGGGCTGCGTAAAGGCTCCCCTGGGGAGTTCAGTTGTACCCAAAGGCTTCCTTTGGGGGCAATTTTTGATGGGTGAAAGGGGCCCTGTACACGTTTTCCAGGATCCTATTTACAATTCCTCTCACATTCCGGGAAGGGATGTATTTAGGGTTGTTCAGAAAGAGCGAACACAGAGAGTCCAGTTGCATGTGGGGCTGCGTAAGGGCTCAACTGGAGAGTTCAGTTGTACCCAAAGGCTTCCTTTGGGGGCAATTTTTGATGGGTGAAAGGGGCTTTGTATGCGTTTTCTGGGGTCCTATTTTCAATTCCTCTAAGATTCCGGTTAGGGATGTCTTTAGGGTTGTTCAGAAAGAGCGAACACAGAGAGTCCAGTTGCATGTGGGGCTGCGTAAAGGCTCCCCTGGGGAGTTCAGTTGTACCCAAAGGCTTCCTTTCAGGGAAATTTTTGATGGGTGAAAGCGGCTCTGTACGTGATTTCTGGGGTCTTATTTACAATTCCTCTCACATTCCGGTTAGGGATGTATTTAGGGTTGTTCAGAAAGAGCGAACACAGAGAGTCCAGTTGCATGTGGGGCTGCGTAAAGGCTCCCCTGGGGAGTTCAGTTGTACCCAAAGGCTTCCTTTGGGGGCGATTTTTGATGGGTGAAAGGGGATTTGTATGCGTTTTCTGGTGTCCTATTTTCAATTCCTCTCAGATTCCGGGAAGGGATGTATTTAGGGTTGTTCAGAAAGAGCGAACACAGAGAGTCCAGTTGCATGTGGGGCTGCGTAAAGGCTCCCCTGGGGAGTTCAGTTGTACCCAAAGGCTTCCTTTGGGGACAAATTTTGATGGGTGAAAGGGGCTCTGTACACGTCTTCCAGGGTCCTATTTTCAATTCCTCTCAGATTCCGGGTAGGGATATATTTAGGGTTGTTCAGAAAGAGCGAACACAGAGAGTCCAGTTGCATGTGGGGCTGCGTAAGGGCTCCCCTGCGGAGTTCAGTTGTTCCCAAAGGCTTCCTTTGGGGGCAATTTTTGATGGGTGAAAGGGGATTTTTATGCGTTTTCTGGGGTCCTATTTTCAATTCCTCTCAGATTCCGGTTAGGGATGTCTTTAGGGTTGTTCAGAAAGAGCGAACACAGAGAGTCCAGTTGCATGTGGGGCTGCGTAAAGGCTCCCCTGGGGAGTTCAGTTGTACCCAAAGGCTTCCTTTGGGGGCAATTTTTGATGGGTGAAAGGGGCTCTGTACGTGATTTCTGGGATCATATTTACAATTCCTCTCAGATTCCGGTTAGGGATGTATTTAGGGTTGTTCAGAAAGAGCGAACACAGAGAGTCCAGTTGCATGTGGGGCTGCGTAAAGGCTCCCCTGGGGAGTTCAGTTGTACCCAAAGGCTTCCTTTGGGGGCAATTTTTGATGGGTGAAAGGGGCTTTCCATGCGTTTTCTGGGGTCCTATTTTAAATTCCTCTCAGATTCCGAGAAGGGATGTATTTAGGGTTGTTCAGAAAGAGCGAACACAGAGAGTCCAGTTGCATGTGGGGCTGCGTAAAGGCTCCCCTGGGGAGTTCAGTTGTACCCAAAGGCTTCCTTTGGGGGCAATTTTTGATGGGTGAAAGGGGCTTTGTATGCCTTTTCTGTGGTCTGATTTTAAATTCCTCTCAGATTCCGAGAAGGAATGTATTTAGGGTTGTTCAGAAAGAGCGAACACAGAGAGTCCAGTTGCATGTGGGGCTGCGTAAAGGCTCCCCTGGGGAGTTCAGTTGTACCCAAAGGCTTCCTTTCAGGGAAATTTTTGATGGGTGAAAGCGGCTCTGTACGTGATTTCTGGGGTCTTATTTACAATTCCTCTCAGATTCCGGTTAGGGATGTATTTAGGGTTGTTCAGAAATAGCGAACACAGAGAGTCCAGTTGCATGTGGGGCTGCGTAAAGGCTCCCCTGGGGAGTTCAGTTGTACCCAAAGGCTTCCTTTGGGGACAAATTTTGATGGGTGAAAGGGGCTCTGTACACGTCTTCCAGGGTCCTATTTTCAATTCCTCTCAGATTCCGGGTAGGGATATATTTAGGGTTGTTCAGAAAGAGCGAACACAGAGAGTCCAGTTGCATGTGGGGCTGCGTAAGGGCTCCCCTGGGGAGTTCAGTTGTTCCAAAAAGGCTTCCTTTGGGGGCAATTTTTGATGGGTGAAAGGGGATTTTTATGCGTTTTCTGGGGTCCTATGTTAAATTCGTCTCAGATTCCGGGAAGGGATGTATTTAGGGTTGTTCAGAAAGAGCGAACACAGAGAGTCCAGTTGCATGTGGGGCTGCGTAAAGGCTCCCCTGGGGAGTTCAGTTGTACCCAAAGGCTTCCTTTGGGGGCAATTTTTGATGGGTGAAAGGGGCTCTGTACACTATTTCCAGGGTCCTATTTTCAATTCCTCTCACATTCCGGGAAGGGATGTATTTAGGGTTGTTCAGAAAGAGCGAACACAGAGAGTCCAGTTGCATGTGGGGCTGCGTAAAGGCTCCCCTGGGGAGTTCAGTTGTACCCAAAGGCTTCCCTTCAGGGAAATTTTTGATGGGTGAAAGCGGCTCTGTACGTGATTTCTGGGGTCTTATTTACAATTCCTCTCACATTCCGGTTAGGGATGTATTTAGGGTTGTTCAGAAAGAGCGAACACAGAGAGTCCAGTTGCATGTGGGGCTGCGTAAAGGCTCCCCTGGGGAGTTCAGTTGTACCCAAAGGCTTCCTTTGGGGGCAATTTTTGATGGGTGAAAGGGGCCCTGTACACGTTTTCCAGGATCCTATTTACAATTCCTCTCACATTCCGGGAAGGGATGTATTTAGGGTTGTTCAGAAAGAGCGAACACAGAGAGTCCAGTTGCATGTGGGGCTGCGTAAGGGCTCAACTGGAGAGTTCAGTTGTACCCAAAGGCTTCCTTTGGGGGCAATTTTTGATGGGTGAAAGGGGCTTTGTATGCGTTTTCTGGGGTCCTATTTTCAATTCCTCTAAGATTCCGGTTAGGGATGTCTTTAGGGTTGTTCAGAAAGAGCGAACACAGAGAGTCCAGTTGCATGTGGGGCTGCGTAAAGGCTCCCCTGGGGAGTTCAGTTGTACCCAAAGGCTTCCTTTCAGGGAAATTTTTGATGGGTGAAAGCGGCTCTGTACGTGATTTCTGGGGTCTTATTTACAATTCCTCTCACATTCCGGTTAGGGATGTATTTAGGGTTGTTCAGAAAGAGCGAACACAGAGAGTCCAGTTGCATGTGGGGCTGCGTAAAGGCTCCCCTGGGGAGTTCAGTTGTACCCAAAGGCTTCCTTTGGGGGCGATTTTTGATGGGTGAAAGGGGATTTGTATGCGTTTTCTGGTGTCCTATTTTCAATTCCTCTCAGATTCCGGGAAGGGATGTATTTAGGGTTGTTCAGAAAGAGCGAACACAGAGAGTCCAGTTGCATGTGGGGCTGCGTAAAGGCTCCCCTGGGGAGTTCAGTTGTACCCAAAGGCTTCCTTTGGGGACAAATTTTGATGGGTGAAAGGGGCTCTGTACACGTCTTCCAGGGTCCTATTTTCAATTCCTCTCAGATTCCGGGTAGGGATATATTTAGGGTTGTTCAGAAAGAGCGAACACAGAGAGTCCAGTTGCATGTGGGGCTGCGTAAGGGCTCCCCTGCGGAGTTCAGTTGTTCCCAAAGGCTTCCTTTGGGGGCAATTTTTGATGGGTGAAAGGGGATTTTTATGCGTTTTCTGGGGTCCTATGTTAAATTCCTCTCAGATTCCGAGAAGGGATGTATTTAGGGTTGTTCAGAAAGAGCGAACACAGAGAGTCCAGTTGCATGTGGGGCTGCGTAAGGGCTCCCCTGGGGAGTTCAGTTGTACCCAAAGGCTTCCTTTGGGGGCAATTTTTGATGGGTGAAAGGGGCTCTGTACACGTTTTCCAGGGTCCTATTTTCAATTCCTCTCAGATTCCGGGAAGGGATGTATTTAGGGTTGTTCAGAAAGAGCGAACACAGAGAGTCCAGTTGCATGTGGGGCTGCGTAAAGGCTCCCCTGGGGAGTTCAGTTGTACCCAAAGGCTTCCCTTCAGGGAAATTTTTGATGGGTGAAAGCGGCTCTGTACGTGATTTCTGGGGTCTTATTTACAATTCCTCTCACATTCCGGTTAGGGATGTATTTAGGGTTGTTCAGAAAGAGCGAACACAGAGAGTCCAGTTGCATGTGGGGCTGCGTAAAGGCTCCCCTGGGGAGTTCAGTTGTACCCAAAGGCATCCTTTGGGGGCAATTTTTGATGGGTGAAAGGGGCCCTGTACACGTTTTCCAGGATCCTATTTACAATTCCTCTCACATTCCGGGAAGGGATGTATTTAGGGTTGTTCAGAAAGAGCGAACACAGAGAGTCCAGTTGCATGTGGGGCTGCGTAAGGGCTCCCCTGGGGAGTTCAGTTGTACCCAAAGGCTTCCTTTGGGGGCAATTTTTGATGGGTGAAAGGGGCTTTGTATGCATTTTCTGGGGTCCTATTTTCAATTCCTCTCAGATTCCGGTTAGGGATGTCTTTAGTGTTGTTCAGAAAGAGCGAACACAGAGAGTCCAGTTGCATGTGGGGCTGCGTAAAGGCTCCCCTGGGGAGTTCAGTTGTACCCAAAGGCTTCCTTTGGGGGCGATTTTTGATGGGTGAAAGGGGATTTGTATGCGTTTTCTGGTGTCCTATTTTAAATTCCTCTCACATTCCGGGAAGGGATGTATTTAGGGTTGTTCAGAAAGAGCGAACACAGAGAGTCCAGTTGCATGTGGGGCTGCGTAAAGGCTCCCCTGGGGAGTTCAGTTGTACCCAAAGGCTTCCTTTGGGGACAAATTTTGATGGGTGAAAGGGGCTCTGTACACGTCTTCCAGGGTCCTATTTTCAATTCCTCTCAGATTCCGGGTAGGGATATATTTAGGGTTGTTCAGAAAGAGCGAACACAGAGAGTCCAGTTGCATGTGGGGCTGCGTAAGGGCTCCCCTGGGGAGTTCAGTTGTACCCAAAGGCTTCCTTTGGGGGCAATTTTTGATGGGTGAAAGGGGATTTTTATGCGTTTTCTGGGGTCCTATGTTAAATTCCTCTCAGATTCCGGGAAGGGATGTATTTAGGGTTGTTCAGAAAGAGCGAACACAGAGAGTCCAGTTGCATGTGGGGCTGCGTAAAGGCTCCCCTGGGGAGTTCAGTTGTACCCAAAGGCTTCCCTTCAGGGAAATTTTTGATGGGTGAAAGCGGCTCTGTACGTGATTTCTGGGGTCTTATTTACAATTCCTCTCACATTCCGGTTAGGGATGTATTTAGGGTTGTTCAGAAAGAGCGAACACAGAGAGTCCAGTTGCATGTGGGGCTGCGTAAGGGCTCCCCTGGGGAGTTCAGTTGTACCCAAAGGCTTCCTTTGGGGGCAATTTTTGATGGGTGAAAGGGGCTCTGTACGTGATTTCTGGGATCATATTTACAATTCCTCTCAGATTCCGGTTAGGGATGTATTTAGGGTTGTTCAGAAAGAGCGAACACAGAGAGTCCAGTTGCATGTGGGGCTGCGTAAAGGCTCCCCTGGGGAGTTCAGTTGTACCCAAAGGCTTCCTTTGGGGGCAATTTTTGATGGGTGAAAGGGGCTTTGTATGCCTTTTCTGTGGTCTGATTTTAAATTCCTCTCAGATTCCGGTTAGGGATGTATTTAGGGTTGTTCAGAAAGAGCGAACACAGAGAGTCCAGTTGCATGTGGGGCTGCGTAAGGGCTCCCCTGCGGAGTTCAGTTGTTCCCAAAGTCTTCCTTTGGGGGCAATTTTTGATGGGTGAAAGGGGATTTTTATGCGTTTTCTGGGGTCCTATGTTAAATTCCTCTCAGATTCCGAGAAGGGATGTATTTAGGGTTGTTCAGAAAGAGCGAACACAGAGAGTCCAGTTGCATGTGGGGCTGCGTAAAGGCTCCCCTGGGGAGTTCAGTTGTACCCAAAGGCTTCCTTTCAGGGAAATTTTTGATGGGTGAAAGGGGCTCTGTACACGTTTTCCAGGATGCTATTTACAATTCCTCTCACATTCCGGGAAGGGATGTATTTAGGGTTGTTCAGAAAGAGCGAACACAGAGAGTCCAGTTGCATGTGGGGCTGCGTAAAGGCTCCCCTGGGGAGTTCAGTTGTACCCAAAGGCTTCCTTTGGGGGCAATTTTTGATGGGTGAAAGGGGCCCTGTACACGTTTTCCAGGATCCTATTTACAATTCCTCTCACATTCCGGGAAGGGATGTATTTAGGGTTGTTCAGAAAGAGCGAACACAGAGAGTCCAGTTGCATGTGGGGCTGCGTAAGGGCTCCCCTGGGGAGTTCAGTTGTACCCAAAGGCTTCCTTTGGGTGCAATTTTTGATGGGTGAAAGGGGCTTTGTATGCGTTTTCTGGGGTCCTATTTTCAATTCCTCTCAGATTCCGGTTAGGGATGTATTTAGGGTTGTTCAGAAAGAGCGAACACAGAGAGTCCAGTTGCATGTGGGGCTGCGTAAAGGCTCCCTGGGGAGTTCAGTTATACCCAAAGGCTTCCTTTGGGGGCAATTTTTGATGGGTGAAAGGGGCTCTGTACGTGATTTCTGGGATCATATTTACAATTCCTCTCAGATTCCGGTTAGGGATGTATTTAGGGTTGTTCAGAAAGAGCGAACACAGAGAGTCCAGTTGCATGTGGGGCTGCGTAAAGTCTCCCCTGGGGAGTTCAGTTGTACCCAAAGGCTTCCTTTGGGGGCAATTTTTGATGGGTGAAAGGGGCTTTGTATGCCTTTTCTGTGGTCTGATTTTAAATTCCTCTCAGATTCCGGTTAGGGATGTATTTAGGGTTGTTCAGAAAGAGCGAACACAGAGAGTCCAGTTGCATGTGAGGCTGCGTAAAGGCTCCCCTGGGGAGTTCAGTTGTACCCAAAGGCTTCCTTTGGGGGCGATTTTTGATGGGTGAAAGGGGATTTGTATGCGTTTTCTGGTGTCCTATTTTAAATTCCTCTCACATTAAGGGAAGGGATGTATTTAAGGTTGTTCAGAAAGAGCGAACACAGAGAGTCCAGTTGCATGTGGGGCTGCGTAAAGGCTCCCCTGGGGAGTTCAGTTGTACCCAAAGGCTTCCTTTGGGGACAAATTTTGATGGGTGAAAGGGGCTCTGTACACGTCTTCAGGGTCCTATTTTCAATTCCTCTCAGATTCCGGGTAGGGATATATTTAGGGTTGTTCAGAAAGAGCGAACACAGAGAGTCCAGTTGCATGTGGGGCTGCGTAAGGGCTCCCCTGCGGAGTTCAGTTGTTCCCAAAGGCTTCCTTTGGGGGCAATTTTTGATGGGTGAAAGGGGATTTTTATGCGTTTTCTGGGGTCCTATGTTAAATTCCTCTCAGATTCCGAGAAGGGATGTATTTAGGGTTGTTCAGAAAGAGCGAACACAGAGAGTCCAGTTGCATGTGGGGCTACGTAAAGGCTCCCCTGGGGAGTTCAGTTGTACCCAAAGGCTTCCTTTCAGGGAAATTTTTGATGGGTGAAAGGGGCTCTGTACACGTTTTCCAGGATCCTATTTACAATTCCTCTCACATTCCGGGAAGGGATGTATTTAGGGTTGTTCAGAAAGAGCGAACACAGAGAGTCCAGTTGCATGTGGGGCTGCGTAAGGGCTCCCCTGGGGAGTTCAGTTGTACCCAAAGGCTTCCTTTGGGGGCAATTTTTGATGGGTGAAAGGGGCTTTGTATGCGTTTTCTGGGGTCCTATTTTAAATTCCTCTCACATTCCGGGAAGGGATGTATTTAGGGTTGTTCAGAAAGAGCGAACACAGAGAGTCCAGTTGCATGTGGGGCTGCGTAAAGGCTCCCCTGGGGAGTTCAGTTGTACCCAAAGGCTTCCCTTCAGGGAAATTTTTGATGGGTGAAAGCGGCTCTGTACGTGATTTCTGGGGTCTTATTTACAATTCCTCTCAGATTCCGGTTAGGGACGTATTTAGGGTTGTTCAGAAAGAGCGAACACAGAGAGTCCAGTTGCATGTGGGGCTGCGTAAAGGCTCCCCTGGGGAGTTCAGTTGTACCCAAAGGCTTCCTTTGGGGGCGATTTTTGATGGGTGAAAGGGGATTTGTATGCGTTTTCTGGTGTCCTATTTTAAATTCCTCTCACATTAAGGGAAGGGATGTATTTAAGGTTGTTCAGAAAGAGCGAACACAGAGAGTCCAGTTGCATGTGGGGCTGCGTAAAGGCTCCCCTGGGGAGTTCAGTTGTACCCAAAGGCTTCCTTTGGGGACAAATTTTGATGGGTGAAAGGGGCTCTGTACACGTCTTCCAGGGTCCTATTTTCAATTCCTCTCAGATTCCGGGTAGGGATATATTTAGGGTTGTTCAGAAAGAGCGAACACAGAGAGTCCAGTTGCATGTGGGGCTGCGTAAGGGCTCCCCTGCGGAGTTCAGTTGTTCCCAAAGGCTTCCTTTGGGGGCAATTTTTGATGGGTGAAAGGGGATTTTTATGCGTTTTCTGGGGTCCTATGTTAAATTCCTCTCAGATTCCGAGAAGGGATGTATTTAGGGTTGTTCAGAAAGAGCGAACACAGAGAGTCCAGTTGCATGTGGGGCTGCGTAAAGGCTCCCCTGGGGAGTTCAGTTGTACCCAAAGGCTTCCTTTCAGGGAAATTTTTGATGGGTGAAAGGGGCTCTGTACACGTTTTCCAGGATCCTATTTACAATTCCTCTCACATTCCGGGAAGGGATATATTTAGGGTTGTTCAGAAAGAGCGAACACAGAGAGTCCAGTTGCATGTGGGGCTGCGTAAGGGCTCCCCTGGGGAGTTCAGTTGTACCCAAAGGCTTCCTTTGGGGGCAATTTTTTATGGGTGAAAGGGGCTTTGTATGCGTTTTCTGGGGTCCTATTTTAAATTCCTCTCACATTCCGGGAAGGGATGTATTTAGGGTTGTTCAGAAAGAGCGAACACAGAGAGTCCAGTTGCATGTGGGGCTGCGTAAAGGCTCCCCTGGGGAGTTCAGTTGTACCCAAAGGCTTCCTTTGGGGGCAATTTTTGATGGGTGAAAGGGGCTCTGTACGTGATTTCTGGGATCATATTTACAATTCCTCTCAGATTCCGAGAAGGGATGTATTTAGGGTTGTTCAGAAAGAGCGAACACAGAGAGTCCAGTTGCATGTGGGGCTGCGTAAAGGCTCCCCTGGGGAGTTCAGTTGTACCCAAAGGCTTCCTTTGGGGGCGATTTTTGATGGGTGAAAGGGGCTTTGTATGCGTTTTCTGGTGTCCTATTTTAAATTCCTCTCACATTAAGGGAAGGGATGTATTTAAGGTTGTTCAGAAAGAGCGAACACAGAGAGTCCAGTTGCATGTGGGGCTGCGTAAAGGCTCCCCTGGGGAGTTCAGTTGTACCCAAAGGCTTCCTTTGGGGACAAATTTTGATGGGTGAAAGGGGCTCTGTACACGTCTTCCAGGGTCCTATTTTCAATTCCTCTCAGATTCCGGGTAGGGATATATTTAGGGTTGTTCAGAAAGAGCGAACACAGAGAGTCCAGTTGCATGTGGGGCTGCGTAAGGGCTCCCCTGCGGAGTTCAGTTGTTCCCAAAGGCTTCCTTTGGGGGCAATTTTTGATGGGTGAAAGGGGATTTTTATGCGTTTTCTGGGGTCCTATGTTAAATTCCTCTCAGATTCCGAGAAGGGATGTATTTAGGGTTGTTCAGAAAGAGCGAACACAGAGAGTCCAGTTGCATGTGGGGCTGCGTAAAGGCTCCCCTGGGGAGTTCAGTTGTACCCAAAGGCTTCCTTTCAGGGAAATTTTTGATGGGTGAAAGGGGCTCTGTACACGTTTTCCAGGATTTTATTTACAATTCCTCTCACATTCCGGGAAGGGATGTATTTAGGGTTGTTCAGAAAGAGCGAACACAGAGAGTCCAGTTGCATGTGGGGCTGCGTAAGGGCTCCCCTGGGGAGTTCAGTTGTACCCAAAGGCTTCCTTTGGGGGCAATTTTTGATGGGTGAAAGGGGCTTTGTATGCGTTTTCTGGGGTCCTATTTTCAATTCCTCTCAGATTCCGGTTAGGGATGTATTTAGGGTTGTTCAGAAAGAGCGAACACAGAGAGTCCAGTTGCATGTGGGGCTGCGTAAAGGCTCCCCTGGGGAGTTCAGTTGTACCCAAAGGCTTCCTTTCAGGGAAATTTTTGATGGGTGAAAGCGGCTCTGTACGTGATTTCTGGGGTCTTATTTACAATTCCTCTCAGATTCCGGTTAGGGATGTATTTAGGGTTGTTCAGAAAGAGCGAACACAGAGAGTCCAGTTGCATGTGGGGCTGCGTAAAGGCTCCCCTGGGGAGTTCAGTTGTACCCAAAGGCTTCCTTTGGGGGCAATTTTTGATGGGTGAAAGGGGATTTGTATGCGTTTTCTGGTGTCCTATTTTTAATTCCTCTCACATTAAGGGAAGGGATGTATTTAAGGTTGTTCAGAAAGAGCGAACACAGAGAGTCCAGTTGCATGTGGGGCTGCGTAAAGGCTCCCCTGGGGAGTTCAGTTGTACCCAAAGGCTTCCTTTGGGGACAAATTTTGATGGGTGAAAGGGGCTCTGTACACGTCTTCCAGGGTCCTATTTTCAATTCCTCTCAGATTCCGGGAAGGGATATATTTAGGGTTGTTCAGAAAGAGCGAACACAGAGAGTCCAGTTGCATGTGGGGCTGCGTAAGGGCTCCCCTGCGGAGTTCAGTTGTTCCCAAAGGCTTCCTTTGGGGGCAATTTTTGATGGGTGAAAGGGGATTTTTATGCGTTTTCTGGGGTCCTATGTTAAATTCCTCTCAGATTCTGGTTAGGGATGTATTTAGGGTTGTTCAGAAAGAGCGAACACAGAGAGTCCAGTTGCATGTGGGGCTGCGTAAAGGCTCCCCGGGGGAGTTCAGTTGTACCCAAAGGCTTCCTTTCAGGGAAATTTTTGATGGGTGAAAGGGGCTCTGTACACGTTTTCCAGGATCCTATTTACAATTCCTCTAACATTCCGGGAAGGGGTGTATTTAGGGTTGTTCAGAAAGAGCGAACACAGAGAGTCCAGTTGCATGTGGGGCTGCGTAAGGGCTCCCCTGGGGAGTTCAGTTGTACCCAAAGGCTTCCTTTGGGGGCAATTTTTGATGGGTGAAAGGGGCTTTGTATGCGTTTTCTGGGGTCCTATTTTCAATTCCTCTCAGATTCCGGTTAGGGATGTATTTAGGGTTGTTCAGAAAGAGCGAACACAGAGAGTCCAGTTGCATGTGGGGCTGCGTAAAGGCTCCCCTGGGGAGTTCAGTTGTACCCAAATGCTTCCTTTCAGGGAAATTTTTGATGGGTGAAAGCGGCTCTGTACGTGATTTCTGGGGTCTTATTTACAATTCCTCTCAGATTCCGGTTAGGGATGTATTTAGGGTTGTTCAGAAAGAGCGAACACAGAGAGTCCAGTTGCATGTGGGGCTGCGTAAAGGCTCCCCTGGGGAGTTCAGTTGTACCCAAAGGCTTCCTTTGGGGGCGATTTTTGATGGGTGAAAGGGGATTTGTATGCGTTTTCTGGTGTCCTATTTTAAATTCCTCTCACATTAAGGGAAGGGATGTATTTAAGGTTGTTCAGAAAGAGCGAACACAGAGAGTCCAGTTGCATGTGGGGCTGCGTAAAGGCTCCCCTGGGGAGTTCAGTTGTACCCAAAGGCTTCCTTTGGGGACAAATTTTGATGGGTGAAAGGGGCTCTGTACACGTCTTCCAGGGTCCTATTTTCAATTCCTCTCAGATTCCGGGTAGGGATATATTTAGGGTTGTTCAGAAAGAGCGAACACAAGGGGTCCAGTTGCATGTGGGGCTGCGTAAGGGCTCCCCTGCGGAGTTCAGTTGTTCCCAAAGGCTTCCTTTGGGGGCAATTTTTGATGGGTGAAAGGGGATTTTTATGCGTTTTCTGGGGTCCTATGTTAAATTCCTCTCAGATTCCGAGAAGGGATGTATTTAGGGTTGTTCAGAAAGAGCGAACACAGAGAGTCCAGTTGCATGTGGGGCTGCGTAAAGGCTCCCCTGGGGAGTTCAGTTGTACCCAAAGGCTTCCTTTCAGGGAAATTTTTGATGGGTGAAAGGGGCTCTGTACACGTTTTCCAGGATCCTATTTACAATTCCTCTCACATTCCGGGAAGGGATGTATTTAGGGTTGTTCAGAAAGAGCGAACACAGAGAGTCCAGTTGCATGTGGGGCTGCGTAAGGGCTCCCCTGGGGAGTTCAGTTGTACCCAAAGGCTTCCTTTGGGGGCAATTTTTGATGGGTGAAAGGGGCTTTGTATGCGTTTTCTGGGGTCCTATTTTCAATTCCTCTCAGATTCCGGTTAGGGATGTATTTAGGGTTGTTCAGAAAGAGCGAACACAGAGAGTCCAGTTGCATGTGGGGCTGCGTAAAGGCTCCCCTGGGGAGTTCAGTTGTACCCAAAGGCTTCCTTTCAGGGAAATTTTTGATGGGTGAAAGCGGCTCTGTACGTGATTTCTGGGGTCTTATTTACAATTCCTCTCAGATTCCGGTTAGGGATGTATTTAGGGTTGTTCAGAAAGAGCGAACACAGAGAGTCCAGTTGCATGTGGGGCTGCGTAAAGGCTCCCCTGGGGAGTTCAGTTGTACCCAAAGGCTTCCTTTCAGGGAAATTTTTGATGGGTGAAAGCGGCTCTGTACGTGATTTCTGGGGTCTTATTTACAATTCCTCTCAGATTCCGGTTAGGGATGTATTTAGGGTTGTTCAGAAAGAGCGAACACAGAGAGTCCAGTTGCATGTGGGGCTGCGTAAAGGCTCCCCTGGGGAGTTCAGTTGTACCCAAAGGCTTCCTTTCAGGGAAATTTTTGATGGGTGAAAGGGGCTCTGTACACGTTTTCCAGGATCCTATTTACAATTCCTCTCACATTCCGGGAAGGGATGTATTTAGGGTTGTTCAGAAAGAGCGAACACAGAGAGTCCAGTTGCATGTGGGGCTGCGTAAAGGCTCCCCTGGGGAGTTCAGTTGTACCCAAAGGCTTCCTTTCAGGGAAATTTTTGATGGGTGAAAGCGGCTCTGTACGTGATTTCTGGGGTCTTATTTACAATTCCTCTCAGATTCCGGTTAGGGATGTATTTAGGGTTGTTCAGAAAGAGCGAACACAGAGAGTCCAGTTGCATGTGGGGCTGCGTAAAGGCTCCCCTGGGGAGTTCAGTTGTACCCAAAGGCTTCCTTTGGGGGCGATTTTTGATGGGTGAAAGGGGATTTGTATGCGTTTTCTGGTGTCCTATTTTAAATTCCTCTCACATTAAGGGAAGGGATGTATTTAAGGTTGTTCAGAAAGAGCGAACACAGAGAGTCCAGTTGCATGTGGGGCTGCGTAAGGGCTCCCCTGGGGAGTTCAGTTGTACCCAAAGGCTTCCTTTGGGGGCGATTTTTGTTGGTTGAAAGGGGCTCTGTACGTGATTTCTGGGGTCATATTTACAATTCCTCTCAGATTCTGGTTAGGGATGTATTTAGGGTTGTTCAGAAAGAGCGAACACAGAGAGTCCAGTTGCATGTGGGGCTGCGTAAAGGCTCCCCTGGGGAGTTCAGTTGTACCCAAAGGCTTCCTTTGGGGGCAATTTTTGATGGGTGAAAGGGGCTCTGTACACGTTTTCCAGGGTCCTATTTTCAATTCCTCTCAGATTCCGGGAAGGGATGTATTTAGGGTTGTTCAGAAAGAGCGAACACAGAGAGTCCAGTTGCATGTGGGGCTGCGTAAAGGCTCCCCTGGGGAGTTCAGTTGTACCCAAAGGCTTCCTTTGGGGGCAAGTTTTGATGGGTGAAAGGGGCTCTGTACACGATTTCCAGGGTCCTATTTTCAATTCCTCTCACATTCCGGGAAGGGATGTATTTAGGGTTGTTCAGAAAGAGCGAACACAGAGAGTCCAGTTGCATGTGGGGCTGCGTAAGGGCTCCCCTGGGGAGTTCAGTTGTACCCAAAGGCTTCCTTTGGGGGCAATTTTTGATGGGTGAAAGGGGCTTTGTATGCGTTTTCTGGGGTCCTATGTTAAATTCCTCTCAGATTCCGAGAAGGGATGTATTTAGGGTTGTTCAGAAAGAGCGAACACAGAGAGTCCAGTTGCATGTGGGGCTGCGTAAAGGCTCCCCTGGGGAGTTCAGTTGTACCCAAAGGCTTCCTTTCAGGGAAATTTTTGATGGGTGAAAGGGGCTCTGTACACGTTTTCCAGGATCCTATTTACAATTCCTCTCACATTCCGGGAAGGGATGTATTTAGGGTTGTTCAGAAAGAGCGAACACAGAGAGTCCAGTTGCATGTGGGGCTGCGTAAGGGCTCCCCTGGGGAGTTCAGTTGTACCCAAAGGCTTCCTTTGGGGGCAATTTTTGATGGGTGAAAGGGGCTTTGTATGCATTTTCTGGGGTCCTATTTTAAATTCCTCTCACATTCCGGGAAGGGATGTATTTAGGGTTGTTCAGAAAGAGCGAACACAGAGAGTCCAGTTGCATGTGGGGCTGCGTAAAGGCTCCCCTGGGGAGTTCAGTTGTACCCAAAGGCTTCCTTTGGGGGCAATTTTTGATGGGTGAAAGGGGCTCTGTACGTGATTTCTGGGATCATATTTACAATTCCTCTCAGATTCCGAGAAGGGATGTATTTAGGGTTGTTCAGAAAGAGCGAACACAGAGAGTCCAGTTGCATGTGGGGCTGCGTAAAGGCTCCCCTGGGGAGTTCAGTTGTACCCAAAGGCTTCCTTTGGGGGCGATTTTTGATGGGTGAAAGGGGATTTGTATGCGTTTTCTGGTGTCCTATTTTAAATTCCTCTCACAATAAGGGAAGGGATGTATTTAAGGTTGTTCAGAAAGAGCGAACACAGAGAGTCCAGTTGCATGTGGGGCTGCGTAAAGGCTCCCCTGGGGAGTTCAGTTGTACCCAAAGGCTTCCTTTGGGGACAAATTTTGATGGGTGAAAGGGGCTCTGTACACGTCTTCCAGGGTCCTATTTTCAATTCCTCTCAGATTCCGGGTAGGGATATATTTAGGGTTGTTCAGAAAGAGCGAACACAGAGAGTCCAGTTGCATGTGGGGCTGCGTAAAGGCTCCCCTGGGGAGTTCAGTTGTACCCAAAGGCTTCCTTTCAGGGAAATTTTTGATGGGTGAAAGGGGCTCTGTACACGTTTTCCAGGATCCTATTTACAATTCCTCTCACATTCCGGGAAGGGATGTATTTAGGGTTGTTCAGAAAGAGCGAACACAGAGAGTCCAGTTGCATGTGGGGCTGCGTAAGGGCTCCCCTGGGGAGTTCAGTTGTACCCAAAGGCTTCCTTTGGGGGCAATTTTTGATGGGTGAAAGGGGCTTTGTATGCGTTTTCTGGGGTCCTATTTTCAATTCCTCTCAGATTCCGGTTAGGGATGTATTTAAGGTTGTTCAGAAAGAGCGAACACAGAGAGTCCAGTTGCATGTGGGGCTGCGTAAAGGCTCCCCTGGGGAGTTCAGTTGTACCCAAAGGCTTCCTTTGGGGACAAATTTTGATGGGTGAAAGGGGCTCTGTACACGTCTTCCAGGGTCCTATTTTCAATTCCTCTCAGATTCCGGGTAGGGATATATTTAGGGTTGTTCAGAAAGAGCGAACACAGAGAGTCCAGTTGCATGTGGGGCTGCGTAAGGGCTCCCCTGCGGAGTTCAGTTGTACCCAAAGGCTTCCTTTGGGGGCAATTTTTGATGGGTGAAAGGGGCTCTGTACACGTTTTCCAGGGTCCTATTTTCAATTCCTCTCAGATTCCGGTTAGGGATGTATTTAGGCTTGTTCAGAAAGAGCGAACACAGAGAGCCCAGTTGCATGTGGGGCTGCGTAAAGGCTCCCCTGGGGAGTTCAGTTGTACCCAAAGGCTTCCTTTGGGGGCAATTTTTGATGGGTGAAAGGGGCTCTGTACACGATTTCCAGGGTCCTATTTTCAATTCCTCTCACATTCCGGGAAGGGATGTATTTAGGGTTGTTCAGAAAGAGCGAACACAGAGAGTCCAGTTGCATGTGGGGCTGCGTAAAGGCTCCCCTGGGGAGTTCAGTTGTACCCAAAGGCTTCCCTTCAGGGAAATTTTTGATGGGTGAAAGCGGCTCTGTACGTGATTTCTGGGGTCTTATTTACAATTCCTCTCAGATTCCGGTTAGGGATGTATTTAGGGTTGTTCAGAAAGAGCGAACACAGAGAGTCCAGTTGCATGTGGGGCTGCGTAAAGGCTCCCCTGGGGAGTTCAGTTGTACCCAAAGGCTTCCTTTGGGGGCAATTTTTGATGGGTGAAAGGGGCCCTGTACACGTTTTCCAGGATCCTATTTACAATTCCTCTCACATTCCGGGAAGGGATGTATTTAGGGTTGTTCAGAAAGAGCGAACACAGAGAGTCCAGTTGCATGTGGGGCTGCGTAAGGGCTCCCCTGGGGAGTTCAGTTGTACCTAAAGGCTTCCTTTGGGGGCAATTTTTGATGGGTGAAAGGGGCTTTGTATGCGTTTTCTGGGGTCCTATTTTCAATTCCTCTCAGATTCTGGTTAGGGATGTATTTAGGGTTGTTCAGAAAGAGCGAACACAGAGAGTCCAGTTGCATGTGGGGCTGCGTAAAGGCTCCCCTGGGGAGTTCAGTTGTACCCAAAGGCTTCCTTTGGGGGCAATTTTTGATGGGTGAAAGGGGCTCTGTACGTGATTTCTGGGATCATATTTACAATTCCTCTCAGATTCCGAGAAGGGATGTATTTAGGGTTGTTCAGAAAGAGCGAACACAGAGAGTCCAGTTGCATGTGGGGCTGCGTAAAGGCTCCCCTGGGGAGTTCAGTTGTACCCAAAGACTTCCTTTGGGGGCAATTTTTGATGGGTGAAAGGGGCTTTGCATGCGTTTTCTGGGGTCCTATTTTCAATTCCTCTCAGATTCCGAGAAGGGATGTATTTAGGGTTGTTCAGAAAGAGCGAACACAGAGAGTCCAGTTGCATGTGGGGCTGCGTAAAGGCTCCCCTGGGGAGTTCAGTTGTACCCAAAGGCTTCCTTTGGGGGCAATTTTTGATGGGTGAAAGGGGCTTTGTATGCCTTTTCTGTGGTCTGATTTTAAATTCCTCTCAGATTCCGAGAAGGGATGTATTTAGGGTTGTTCAGAAAGAGCGAACACAGAGAGTCCAGTTGCATGTGGGGCTGCGTAAAGGCTCCCCTGGGGAGTTCAGTTGTACCCAAAGGCTTCCTTTCAGGGAAATTTTTGATGGGTGAAAGCGGCTCTGTACGTGATTTCTGGGGTCTTATTTACAATTCCTCTCAGATTCCGGTTAGGGATGTATTTAGGGTTGTTCAGAAAGAGCGAACACAGAGAGTCCAGTTGCATGTGGGGCTGCGTAAAGGCTCCCCTGGGGAGTTCAGTTGTACCCAAAGGCTTCCTTTGGGGGCGATTTTTGATGGGTGAAAGGGGATTTGTATGCGTTTTCTGGGGTCCTGTTTTAAATTCCTCTCACATTAAGGGAAGGGATGTATTTAAGGTTGTTCAGAAAGAGCGAACACAGAGAGTCCAGTTGCATGTGGGGCTGCGTAAAGGCTCCCCTGGGGAGTTCAGTTGTACCCAAAGGCTTCCTTTGGGGACAAATTTTGATGGGTGAAAGGGGCTCTGTACACGTCTTCCAGGGTCCTATTTTCAATTCCTCTCAGATTCCGGGTAGGGATATATTTAGGGTTGTTCAGAAAGAGCGAACACAGAGAGTCCAGTTGCATGTGGGGCTGCGTAAGGGCTCCCCTGCGGAGTTCAGTTGTTCCCAAAGGCTTCCTTTGGAGGCAATTTTTGATGGGTGAAAGGGGATTTTTATGCGTTTTCTGGGGTCCTATGTTAAATTCCTCTCAGATTCCGAGAAGGGATGTATTTAGGGTTGTTCAGAAAGAGCGAACACAGAGAGTCCAGTTGCATGTGGGGCTGCGTAAGGGCTCCCCTGGGGAGTTCAGTTGTTCCCAAAGGCTTCCTTTGGGGGCAATTTTTGATGGGTGAAAGGGGCTTTGTATGCGTTTTCTGGGGTCCTATTTTAAATTCCTCTCACATTCCGGTTAGGGATGTATTTAGGGTTGTTCAGAAAGAGCGAACACAGAGAGTCCAGTTGCATGTGGGGCTGCGTAAAGGCTCCCCTGGGGAGTTCAGTTGTACCCAAAGGCTTCCTTTGGGGGCAATTTTTGATGGGTGAAAGGGGCTTTGTATGCGTTTTCTGTGGTCTGATTTTAAATTCCTCTCAGATTCCGAGAAGGGATGTATTTAGGGTTGTTCAGAAAGAGCGAACACAGAGAGTCCAGTTGCATGTGGGGCTGCGTAAAGGCTCCCCTGGGGAGTTCAGTTGTACCCAAAGGCTTCCTTTCAGGGAAATTTTTGATGGGTGAAAGCGGCTCTGTACGTGATTTCTGGGGGCTTATTTACAATTCCTCTCAGATTCCGGTTAGGGATGTATTTAGGGTTGTTCAGAAAGAGCGAACACAGAGAGTCCAGTTGCATGTGGGGCTGCGTAAAGGCTCCCCTGGGGAGTTCAGTTGTACCCAAAGGGTTCCTTTGGGGACAAATTTTGATGGGTGAAAGGGGCTCCGTACACGTCTTCCAGGGTCCTATTTTCAATTCCTCTCAGATTCCGGTTAGGGATGTATTTAGGGTTGTTCAGAAAGAGCGAACACAGAGAGTCCAGTTGCATGTGGGGCTGCGTAAAGGCTCCCCTGGGGAGTTCAGTTGTACCCAAAGGCTTCCTTTCAGGGAAATTTTTGATGGGTGAAAGGGGCTCTGTACGTGATTTCTGGGATCATATTTACAATTCCTCTCAGATTCCGAGAAGGGATGTATTTAGGGTTGTTCAGAAAGAGCGAACACAGAGAGTCCAGTTGCATGTGGGGCTGCGTAAAGGCTCCCCTGGGGAGTTCAGTTGTACCCAAAGGCTTCCTTTGGGGGCGATTTTTGATGGGTGAAAGGGGATTTGTATGCGTTTTCTGGTGTCCTATTTTAAATTCCTCTCACATTAAGGGAAGGGATGTATTTAAGGTTGTTCAGAAAGAGCGAACACAGAGAGTCCAGTTGCATGTGGGGCTGCGTAAAGGCTCCCCTGGGGAGTTCAGTTGTACCCAAAGGCTTCCTTTGGGGACAAATTTTGATGGGTGAAAGGGGCTCTGTACACGTCTTCCAGGGTCCTATTTTCAATTCCTCTCAGATTCCGGGTAGGGATATATTTAGGGTTGTTCAGAAAGAGCGAACACAGAGAGTCCAGTTGCATGTGGGGCTGCGTAAAGGCTCCCCTGGGGAGTTCAGTTGTACCCAAAGGCTTCCTTTCAGGGAAATTTTTGATGGGTGAAAGGGGCTCTGTTCGCGATTTCCAGGATCCTATTTACAATTCCTCTCACATTCCGGGAAGGGATGTATTTAGGGTTGTTCAGAAAGAGCGAACACAGAGAGTCCAGTTGCATGTGGGGCTGCGTAAGGGCTCCCCTGGGGAGTTCAGTTGTACCCAAAGGCTTCCTTTGGGGGCAATTTTTGATGGGTGAAAGGGGCTTTGTATGCGTTTTCTGGGGTCCTATTTTCAATTCCTCTCAGATTACGGTTAGGGATGTATTTAAGGTTGTTCAGAAAGAGCGAACACAGAGAGTCCAGTTGCATGTGGGGCTGCGTAAAGGCTCCCCTGGGGAGTTCAGTTGTACCCAAAGGCTTCCTTTGGGGACAAATTTTGATGGGTGAAAGGGGCTCTGTACACGTCTTCCAGGGTCCTATTTTCAATTCCTCTCAGATTCCGGGTAGGGATATATTTAGGGTTGTTCAGAAAGAGCGAACACAGAGAGTCCAGTTGCATGTGGGGCTGCGTAAGGGCTCCCCTGCGGAGTTCAGTTGTACCCAAAGGCTTCCTTTGGGGGCAATTTTTGATGGGTGAAAGGGGCTCTGTACACGTTTTCCAGGGTCCTATTTTCAATTCCTCTCAGATTCCGGTTAGGGATGTATTTAGGCTTGTTCAGAAAGAGCGAACACAGAGAGCCCAGTTGCATGTGGGGCTGCGTAAAGGCTCCCCTGGGGAGTTCAGTTGTACCCAAAGGCTTCCTTTGGGGGCAATTTTTGATGGGTGAAAGGGGCTCTGTACACGATTTCCAGGGTCCTATTTTCAATTCCTCTCACATTCCGGGAAGGGATGTATTTAGGGTTGTTCAGAAAGAGCGAACACAGAGAGTCCAGTTGCATGTGGGGCTGCGTAAAGGCTCCCCTGGGGAGTTCAGTTGTACCCAAAGGCTTCCCTTCAGGGAAATTTTTGATGGGTGAAAGCGGCTCTGTACGTGATTTCTGGGGTCTTATTTACAATTCCTCTCAGATTCCGGTTAGGGATGTATTTAGGGTTGTTCAGAAAGAGCGAACACAGAGAGTCCAGTTGCATGTGGGGCTGCGTAAAGGCTCCCCTGGGGAGTTCAGTTGTACCCAAAGGCTTCCTTTGGGGGCAATTTTTGATGGGTGAAAGGGGCCCTGTACACGTTTTCCAGGATCCTATTTACAATTCCTCTCACATTCCGGGAAGGGATGTATTTAGGGTTGTTCAGAAAGAGCGAACACAGAGAGTCCAGTTGCATGTGGGGCTGCGTAAGGGCTCCCCTGGGGAGTTCAGTTGTACCCAAAGGCTTCCTTTGGGGGCAATTTTTGATGGGTGAAAGGGGCTTTGTATGCGTTTTCTGGGGTCCTATTTTCAATTCCTCTCACATTCCGGTTAGGGATGTATTTAGGGTTGTTCAGAAAGAGCGAACACAGAGAGTCCAGTTGCATGTGGGGCTGCGTAAAGGCTCCCCTGGGGAGTTCAGTTGTACCCAAAGGCTTCCTTTGGGGGCAATTTTTGATGGGTGAAAGGGGCTCTGTACATGATTTCTGGGATCATATTTACAATTCCTCTCAGATTCCGAGAAGGGATGTATTTAGGGTTGTTCAGAAAGAGCGAACACAGAGAGTCCAGTTGCATGTGGGGCTGCGTAAAGGCTCCCCTGGGGAGTTCAGTTGTACCCAAAGACTTCCTTTGGGGGCAATTTTTGATGGGTGAAAGGGGCTTTGCATGCGTTTTCTGGGGTCCTATGTTAAATTCCTCTCAGATTCCGAGAAGGGATGTATTTAGGGTTGTTCAGAAAGAGCGAACACAGAGAGTCCAGTTGCATGTGGGGCTGCGTAAAGGCTCCCCTGGGGAGTTCAGTTGTACCCAAAGGCTTCCTTTGGGGGCAATTTTTGATGGGTGAAAGGGGCTTTGTATGCCTTTTCTGTGGTCTGATTTTAAATTCCTCTCAGATTCCGAGAAGGGATGTATTTAGGGTTGTTCAGAAAGAGCGAACACAGAGAGTCCAGTTGCATGTGGGGCTGCGTAAAGGCTCCCCTGGGGAGTTCAGTTGTACCCAAAGGCTTCCTTTCAGGGAAATTTTTGATGGGTGAAAGCGGCTCTGTACGTGATTTCTGGGGTCTTATTTACAATTCCTCTCAGATTCCGGTTAGGGATGTATTTAGGGTTGTTCAGAAAGAGCGAACACAGAGAGTCCAGTTGCATGTGGGGCTGCGTAAAGGCTCCCCTGGGGAGTTCAGTTGTACCCAAAGGCTTCCTTTGGGGACAAATTTTGATGGGTGAAAGGGGCTCTGTACACGTCTTCCAGGGTCCTATTTTCAATTCCTCTCAGATTCCGGGTAGGGATATATTTAGGGTTGTTCAGAAAGAGCGAACACAGAGAGTCCAGTTGCATGTGGGGCTGCGTAAGGGCTCCCCTGCGGAGTTCAGTTGTTCCCAAAGGCTTCCTTTGGGGGCAATTTTTGATGGGTGAAAGGGGATTTTTATGCGTTTTCTGGGGTCCTATGTTAAATTCCTCTCAGATTCCGAGAAGGGATGTATTTAGGGTTGTTCAGAAAGAGCGAACACAGAGAGTCCAGTTGCATGTGGGGCTGCGTAAAGGCTCCCCTGGGGAGTTCAGTTGTACCCAAAGGCTTCCTTTCAGGGAAATTTTTGATGGGTGAAAGGGGCTCTGTACACGTTTTCCAGGATCCTATTTACAATTCCTCTCACATTCCGGGAAGGGATGTATTTAGGGTTGTTCAGAAAGAGCGAACACAGAGAGTCCAGTTGCATGTGGGGCTGCGTAAAGGCTCCCCTGGGGAGTTCAGTTGTACCCAAAGGCTTCCTTTGGGGGCAATTTTTGATGGGTGAAAGGGGCTTTGTATGCGTTTTCTGTGGTCTGATTTTAAATTCCTCTCAGATTCCGAGAAGGGATGTATTTAGGGTTGTTCAGAAAGAGCGAACACAGAGAGTCCAGTTGCATGTGGGGCTGCGTAAAGGCTCCCCTGGGGAGTTCAGTTGTACCCAAAGGCTTCCTTTCAGGGAAATTTTTGATGGGTGAAAGCGGCTCTGTACGTGATTTCTGGGGGCTTATTTTCAATTCCTCTCAGATTCCGGTTAGGGATGTATTTAGGGTTGTTCAGAAAGAGCGAACACAGAGAGTCCAGTTGCATGTGGGGCTGCGTAAAGGCTCCCCTGGGGAGTTCAGTTGTACCCAAAGGGTTCCTTTGGGGACAAATTTTGATGGGTGAAAGGGGCTCCGTACACGTCTTCCAGGGTCCTATTTTCAATTCCTCTCAGATTCCGGTTAGGGATGTATTTAGGGTTGTTCAGAAAGAGCGAACACAGAGAGTCCAGTTGCATGTGGGGCTGCGTAAAGGCTCCCCTGGGGAGTTCAGTTGTACCCAAAGGCTTCCTTTGGGCGCAATTTTTGATGGGTGAAAGGGGCTCTGTACGTGATTTCTGGGATCATATTTACAATTCCTCTCAGATTCCGAGAAGGGATGTATTTAGGGTTGTTCAGAAAGAGCGAACACAGAGAGTCCAGTTGCATGTGGGGCTGCGTAAAGGCTCCCCTGGGGAGTTCAGTTGTACCCAAAGACTTCCTTTTGGGGGCAATTTTTGATGGGTGAAAGGGGCTTTGCATGCGTTTTCTGGGGTCCTATTTTCAATTCCTCTCAGATTCCGAGAAGGGATGTATTTAGGGTTGTTCAGAAAGAGCGAACACAGAGAGTCCAGTTGCATGTGGGGCTGCGTAAAGGCTCCCCTGGGGAGTTCAGTTGTACCCAAAGGCTTCCTTTGGGGGCAATTTTTGATGGGTGAAAGGGGCTTTGTATGCCTTTTCTGTGGTCTGATTTTAAATTCCTCTCAGATTCCGAGAAGGGATGTATTTAGGGTTGTTCAGAAAGAGCGAACACAGAGAGTCCAGTTGCATGTGGGGCTGCGTAAAGGCTCCCCTGGGGAGTTCAGTTGTACCCAAAGGCTTCCTTTGGGGGCAATTTTTGATGGGTGAAAGCGGCTCTGTACGTGATTTCTGGGGTCTTATTTACAATTCCTCTCAGATTCCGGTTAGGGATGTATTTAGGGTTGTTCAGAAAGAGCGAACACAGAGAGTCCAGTTGCATGTGGGGCTGCGTAAAGGCTCCCCTGGGGAGTTCAGTTGTACCCAAAGGCTTCCTTTGGGGGCGATTTTTGATGGGTGAAAGGGGATTTGTATGCGTTTTCTGGGGTCCTATTTTAAATTCCTCTCACATTAAGGGAAGGGATGTATTTAAGGTTGTTCAGAAAGAGCGAACACAGAGAGTCCAGTTGCATGTGGGGCTGCGTAAAGGCTCCCCTGGGGAGTTCAGTTGTACCCAAAGGCTTCCTTTGGGGACAAATTTTGATGGGTGAAAGGGGCTCTGTACACGTCTTCCAGGGTCCTATTTTCAATTCCTCTCAGATTCCGGGTAGGGATATATTTAGGGTTGTTCAGAAAGAGCGAACACAGAGAGTCCAGTTGCATGTGGGGCTGCGTAAGGGCTCCCCTGCGGAGTTCAGTTGTTCCCAAAGGCTTCCTTTGGGGGCAATTTTTGATGGGTGAAAGGGGATTTTTATGCGTTTTCTGGGGTCCTATGTTAAATTCCTCTCAGATTCCGAGAAGGGATGTATTTAGGGTTGTTCAGAAAGAGCGAACACAGAGAGTCCAGTTGCATGTGGGGCTGCGTAAAGGCTCCCCTGGGGAGTTCAGTTGTACCCAAAGGCTTCCTTTCAGGGAAATTTTTGATGGGTGAAAGGGGCTCTGTACACGTTTTCCAGGATCCTATTTACAATTCCTCTCACATTCCGGGAAGGGATGTATTTAGGGTTGTTCAGAAAGAGCGAACACAGAGAGTCCAGTTGCATGTGGGGCTGCGTAAGGGCTCCCCTGGGGAGTTCAGTTGTTCCCAAAGGCTTCCTTTGGGGGCAATTTTTGATGGGTGAAAGGGGCTTTGTATGCGTTTTCTGGGGTCCTATTTTAAATTCCTCTCAGATTCCGGTTAGGGATGTATTTAGGGTTGTTCAGAAAGAGCGAACACAGAGAGTCCAGTTGCATGTGGGGCTGCGTAAAGGCTCCCCTGGGGAGTTCAGTTGTACCCAAAGGCTTCCTTTCAGGGAAATTTTTGATGGGTGAAAGCGGCTCTGTACGTGATTTCTGGGGGCTTATTTACAATTCCTCTCAGATTCCGGTTAGGGATGTATTTAGGGTTGTTCAGAAAGAGCGAACACAGAGAGTCCAGTTGCATGTGGGGCTGCGTAAAGGCTCCCCTGGGGAGTTCAGTTGTACCCAAAGGGTTCCTTTGGGGACAAATTTTGATGGGTGAAAGGGGCTCCGTACACGTCTTCCAGGGTCCTATTTTCAATTCCTCTCAGATTCCGGGTAGGGATATATTTAGGGTTGTTCAGAAAGAGCGAACACAGAGAGTCCAGTTGCATGTGGGGCTGCGTAAAGGCTCCCCTGCGGAGTTCAGTTGTTCCCAAAGGCTTCCTTTGGGGGCAATTTTTGATGGGTGAAAGGGGATTTTTATGCGTTTTCTGGGGTCCTATGTTAAATTCCTCTCACATTCCGAGAAGGGATGTATTTAGGGTTGTTCAGAAAGAGCGAACACAGAGAGTCCAGTTGCATGTGGGGCTGCGTAAAGGCTCCCCTGGGGAGTTCAGTTGTACCCAAAGGCTTCCTTTCAGGGAAATTTTTGATGGGTGAAAGGGGCTATGTACGTGATTTCTGGGGTCCTATTCACAATTCCTCTCAGATTCCGGTTAGGGATGTATTTAGGGTTGTTCAGAAAGAGCGAACACAGAGAGTCCAGTTGCATGTGGGGCTGCGTAAAGGCTCCCCTGGGGAGTTCAGTTGTACCCAAAGGCTTCCTTTGGGGGCAATTTTTGATGGGCAAAATGGGCCTTGTACACGTTTTCTGGGGTCCTATTTTCAATTCCTCTCAGATTACAGGTAGGGATTTCTTTAGGGTTGATCAGAAAGAGCGAACACAGAGAGTCCAGTTGCATGTGGGGCTGCGTAAAGTCTCCCCTGCGGAGTTCAGCCGTACCCAAAGGCTTCCTTGGGGGGCAATTTTTGACGGGTGAAAGGGGCACTGTACGCGATTTCTGGGGTCCTATTTACAATTCCTCTCAGATTCCGGGTAGGGATGTCTTTAGGGTTGTTCAGAAAGAGCGAACACAGAGAGTCCAGTTGCATGGGGGGCTGCGTAAAGGTTCCCCTGGGGAGTTCAGTTGTACCCAAAGGCTTCCTTTGGGGGCAATTTTTGATGGGTGAAAGGGGCTCTGTACGCGATTTCTGGGGTCATATTTACAATTCCTCTCAATTTCCGGTTAGGGATGTATTTAGGGTTGTTCAGAAAGAGCGAACACAGAGAGTCCAGTTGCATGTGGGGCTGCGTAAAGGATCCCCTGGGGAGTTCAGTTGTACCCAAAGGCTTCCTTTCAGGGTAATTTATGATGAGTGAAAGGGGCTTTGTATGCGTTTTCCAGGGTCCTATTTTCAATTCCTCTCAGATTCCGGGTAGGGATATATTTAGGTTTGTTCAGAAAGAGCGAACACAGAGAGTCCAGTTGCATGTGGGGCTGCGTAAAGGCTCCCCTGGGGAGTTCAGTTGTACCCAAAGGCTTCCTTTGGGGGCAATTTTTGATGGGTGAAAGGGGCTTTGTATGCGTTTTCTGGGGTCCTATTTTAAATTCCTCTCACATTCCGGGAAGTGATGTATTTAGGGTTGTTCAGAAAGAGCGAACACAGAGAGTCCAGTTGCATGTGGGGCTGCGTAAAGGCTCCCCTGGGGAGTTCAGTTGTACCCAAAGGCTTCCTTTCAGGGAAATTTTTGATGGGTGAAAGCGGCTCTGTACGTGATTTCTGGGGGCTTATTTACAATTCCTCTCAGATTCCGGGACGGGAAGTATTTGGGGTTGTTCAGAAAGAGCGAACACAGAGAGTCCAGTTGCATGTGGGGCTGCGTAAAGGCTCCCCTGGGGAGTTCAGTTGTACCCAAAGGCTTCCTTTGGGGGCAATTTTTGATGGGTGAAAGGGGCTTTACATGCGTTTTCTGGGGTCCTATTTTAAATTCCTCTCACATTCCGGGAAGGGATGTATTTAGGGTTGTTCAGAAAGAGCGAACACAGAGAGTCCAGTTGCATGTGGGGCTGCGTAAAGGCTCCCCTGGGGAGTTCAGTTGTACCCAAAGGCTTCCTTTCAGGGAAATTTTTGATGGGTGAAAGCGGCTCTGTACGTGATTTCTGGGGTCTTATTTACAATTCCTCTCAGATTCCGGTTAGGGATGTATTTAGGGTTGTTCAGAAAGAGCGAACACAGAGAGCCCAGTTGCATGTGGGGCTGCGTAAAGGCTCCCCTGGGGAGTTCAGTTGTACCCAAAGGCTTCCTTTCGGCGCAATTTTTGATGGGTGAAAGGGGCTCTGTACGCGATTTCCGGGGTTCTATTTTCAATTCCTCTCAGATTCCATGTAGGGCTGTATTTAGGGCTGTTCAGAAAGAGCGAACATAGAGAATCCAGTTGCATGTGGGGCTGCGTAAAGGCTCCCCTGGGGAGTTCAGTTGTACCCAAAGGCTTCCTTTGGGGGCAATTTTTGATGGGTGAAAGGGGCTCTATACGTGATTTCTGGGATCATATTTTCAATTCCTCTCAATTTCCGGTTAGGGATGTATTTAGGGTTGTTCAGAAAGAGCGAACACAGAGAGTCCAGTTGCATGTGGGGCTGCGTAAAGGCTCCCCTGGGGAGTTCAGCCGTACCCAAAGGCTTCCTTTCAGGGAAATTTTTGATGGGTGAAAGGGGCTCTATACGTGATTTCTAGGGTCATATTTACAATTCCTCTCAGATTCCGGTTAGGGATGTATTTAGGGTTGTTCAGAAAGAGCGAACACAGAGAGTCCAGTTGCATGTGGGGCTGCGTAAAGGCTCCCCTGGGGAGTTCAGTTGTTCCCAAAGGCTTCCTTTCAGGGCAATTTTTGATGGCTGAAAGGGGCTTTGTATGCGTTTTCTGGGGACCTATTTTAAATTCCTCTCACATTCTGGTTAGGGATGTATTTAGGGTTGTTCAGAAAGAGCGAACACAGAGAGTCCAGTTGCATGTGGGGCTGCGTAAAGGCTCCCCTGGGGAGTTCAGTTGTACCCAAAGGCTTCCTTTCAGGGAAATTTTTGATGGGTGAAAGGGGCTCTGTACGTGATTTCTGGGGTCCTATTTTCAATTCCTCTCAGATTCCGGTTAGGGATGTATTTAGGGTTGTTCAGAAAGAGCGAACACAGAGAGTCCAGTTGCATGTGGGGCTGCGTAAAGGATCCCCTGGGGAGTTCAGTTGTACCCAAAGGCTTCATTTCAGGACAATTTTTGATGGGTGAAAGGGGCTTTGTATGCGTTTTCTGGGGTCCTATTTTTAATTCCTCTCACATTCCGGGAAGGGATGTATTAAGGGTTGTTCAGAAAGAGCGAACACAGAGAGTCCAGTTGCATGTGGGGCTGCGTAAAGGCTCCCCTGGGGAGTTCAGTTGTACCCAAAGGCTTCCTTTGGGGGCGATTTTTGATGGGTGAAAGGGGCTTTGTATGCGTTTTCTGGGGTCCTATTTTCAATTCCTCTCAGATTCCAGGCAGGGCAGTATTTAGGGTTGTTCAGAAAGAGCGAACACAGAGAGTCCAGTTGCATGTGGGGCTGCGTAAAGGCTCCCCTGGGGAGTTCATTTGTACCCAAAGGCTTCCTTTCAGGGCAAATTTTGATGGGTGAAAGGGGCTCTGTACACGTTTTCCAGGGTCCTATTTTCAATTCCTCTCAGATTCCGGGTAGGGATATATTTAGGGTTGTTCAGAAAGAGTGAACACAGAGAGTCCAGTTGCATGTGGGGCTGCGTAAAGGCTCCCCTGTGGAGTTCAGTTGTACCCAAAGGCTTCCTTTCAGGGAAATTTTTGATGGGTAAAAGGGGCTCTGTACGTGATTTCTGGGGTCCTATTTTCAATTCCTCTCGTATTCCGGTTAGGGATGTATTTATGGTTGTTCAGAAAGAGCGAACACAGAGAGTCCAGTTGCATGTGGGGCTGCGTAAGGGCTCCCCTGGGGAGTTCAGTTGTACCCAAAGGCTTCCTTTGGGGGCGATTTTTGTTGGTTGAAAGGGGCTCTGTACGTGATTTCTGGGGTCCTATTTTCAATTCCTCTCAGATTCCGGTTAGGGATGTATTTAGGGTTGTTCAGAAAGAGCGAACACAGAGAGTCCAGTTGCATGTGGGGCTGCGTAAGGGCTCCCCTGGGGAGTTCAGTTGTACCCAAAGGCTTCCTTTGGGGGCAATTTTTGATGGGCAAAATGGGCCTTGTGCACGTTTTCTGGGGTCCTATTTTCAATTCCTCTCAGATTCCAGGTAGGGATGTCTTTAGGTTTGATCAGAAAGAGCGAACACAGAGAGTCGAGT
Source organism: Mergus octosetaceus (assembly GCA_036873955.1). NCBI lineage: Eukaryota > Metazoa > Chordata > Aves > Anseriformes > Anatidae > Mergus > Mergus octosetaceus. Next base: position 7,492,027 of record CM072317.1, read on the forward strand.
TGCATGTGGGGCTGCGTAAAGGCTCCCCTGCGGAGTTCAGCCATACCCAAAGGCTTCCTTTCAGGGCAATTTTTGATGGGCGAAAGGGGCTTTGTATGAGTTTTCTGGGGTCCTATTTTAAATTCCTCTCACATTCCGGTTAGGGATGTATTTAGGGTTGTTCAGAAAGAGCGAACACAGAGAGTCGAGTTGCATGTGGGGCTGCGTAAAGGCTCCCCTGGGGAGTTCAGTTGTACCCAAAGGCTTCATTTCAGGACAATTTTTGATGAGTGAAAGGGGCTTTGTATGCGTTTTCTGGGGTCCTATTTTTAATTCCTCTCACATTCCGGGAAGGGATGTATTTGGGTTGTTCAGAAAGAGCGAACACAGAGAGTCCAGTTGCATGTGGGGCTGCGTAAAGGCTCCCCGGGGGAGTTCATTTGTACCCAAAGGCTTCCTTTCAGGGCAAATTTTGATGGGTGAAAGGGGCTCTGTACGTGATTTCTGGGATCATATTTTCAATTCCTCTCAGATTCCGGTTAGGGATGTATTAGGGTTGTTCAGAAAGAGCGAACACAGAGAGTCCAGTTGCATGTGGGGCTGCGTAAAGGCTCCCCTGGGGAGTTCAGTTGTACCCAAAGGCTTCCTTTGGGGACAAATTTTGATGGGTGAAAGGGGCTCTGTACACGTCTTCCAGGGTCCTATTTTCAATTCCTCTCAGATTCCCGGTAGGGATATATTTAGGGTTGTTCAGAAAGAGCGAACACAGAGAGTCCAGTTGCATGTGGGGCTGCGTAAGGGCTCCCCTGCGGAGTTCAGTTGTTCCCAAAGGCTTCCTTTGGGGGCAATTTTTGATGGGTGAAAGGGGATTTTTATGCGTTTTCTGGGGTCCTATGTTAAATTCCTCTCAGATTCCGAGAAGGGATGTATTTAGGGTTGTTCAGAAAGAGCGAACACAGAGAGTCCAGTTGCATGTGGGGCTGCGTAAAGGCTCCCCTGGGGAGTTCAGTTGTTCCCAAAGGCTTCCTTTCAGGGAAATTTTTGATGGGTGAAAGCGGCTCTGTACGTGATTTCTGGGGTAATATTTACAATTCCTCTCAGATTCCGGTTAGGGATGTATTTAGGGTTGTTCAGAAAGAGCGAACACAGAGAGTCCAGTTGCATGTGGGGCTGCGTAAAGCCTCCCCTAGGGAGTTCAGTTGTACCCAAAGGCTTCCTTTGGGGGCAATTTTTGATGGGTGAAAGGGGCTTTGTATGCGTTTTCTGGGGTCCTATTTACAATTCCTCTCAGATTCCGGTTAGGGATGTATTTAGGGTTGTTCAGAAAGAGCAAACACAGAGAGTCCAGTTGCATGTGGGGCTGCGTAAAGGCTCCCCTGCGGAGTTCAGTTGTACCCAAAGGCTTCCTTTGGGGGCGATTTTTGATGGGTGAAAGGGGCTTTGTATGCGTTTTCTGTGGTCCGATTTTAAATTCCTCTCAGATTCCGAGAAGGGATGTATTTAGAGTTGTTCAGAAAGAGCGAACACAGAGAGTCCAGTTGCATGTGGGGCTGCGTAAAGGCTCCCCTGGGGAGTTCAGTTGTACCCAAAGGCTTCCTTTGGGGGCAATTTTTGATGGGTGAAAGGGGCTCTGTACGTGATTTCTGGGATCATATTTTCAATTGCTCTCAGGTTCCGGTTAGGGATGTTTTTAGGGTTGTTCAGAAAGAGCGAACACAGAGAGTCCAGTTGCATGTGGGGCTGCGTAAAGGCTCCCCTGGGGAGTTCAGTTGTACCCAAAGGCTTCCTTTGGGGGCAATTTTTGATGGGTGAAAGGGGCTCTGTACGTGATTTCTGGGGTCATATTTTCAATTCCACTCAGATTCCGGTTAGGCATGTATTTAGGATTGTTCAGAAAGAGCGAACACAGAGAGTCCAGTTGCATGTGGGGCTGCGTAAAGGCTCCCCTGGGGAGTTCAGTTGTACCCAAAGGCTTCCTTTGGGGGCGATTTTTGAAGGGTGGAAGGGGCTTTGTATGCGTTTTCTGGGGTCCTATTTTAAATTCCTCTCACATTCCGGGAAGGGATGTATTTAGGGTTGTTCAGAAAGAGCGAACACAGAGAGTCCAGTTGCATGTGGGGCTGCGTAAAGGCTCCCCTGGGGAGTTCAGTTGTACCCAAAGGCTTCCTTTCAGGGTAATTTTTGATGGGTGAAAGGGGCTCTCTACACATTTTCCAGGGTCCTATTTTCAATTCCTCTCAAATTCCGGGTAGGGAAACATTTAGGGTTGTTCAGAAAGAGCGAACACAGAGAGTCCAGTTGCATGTGGGGCTGCGTAAAGGCTCCCCGGTGGAGTTCATTTGTACCCAAAGGCTTCCTTTCAGGGCAAATTTTGATGGGTGAAAGGGGCTCTGTACGTGATTTCTGGGATCATATTTTCAATTCCTCTCAGATTCCGGTTAGGGATGTATTAGGGTTGTTCAGAAAGAGCGAACACAGAGAGTCCAGTTGCATGTGGGGCTGCGTAAAGGCTCCCCTGGGGAGTTCAGTTGTACCCAAAGGCTTCCTTTCAGGGCAATTTTTGATGGGTGAAAGGGGCTCTGTACGTGATTTCTGGGGTCATATTTTCAATTCCACTCAGATTCCGGTTAGGCATGTATTTAGGATTGTTCAGAAAGAGCGAACACAGAGAGTCCAGTTGCATGTGGGGCTGCGTAAAGGCTCCCCTGGGGAGTTCAGTTGTACCCAAAGGCTTCCTTTGGGGGCAATTTCTGATGGGTGAAAGGGGCTTTGTATGCGTTTTCTGGGGACCTATTTTAAATTCCTCTCACATTCCGGTTAGGGATGTATTTAGGGTTGTTCAGAAAGAGCGAACACAGAGAGTCCAGTTGCATGTGGGGCTGCGTAAAGGCTCCCCTGGGGAGTTCAGTTGTACCCAAAGGCTTCCTTTCAGGGAAATTTTTGATGGGTGAAAGGTGCTCTGGACGTGATTTCTGGGGTCATATTTACAATCCCTCTCACATTCCGGGAAGGGATGTATTTAGGGTTGTTCAGAAAGAGCGAACACAGAGAGTCCAGTTGCATGTGGGGCTGCGTAAAGGTTCCCCGGGGGAGTTCAGTTGTACCCAAAGGCTTCCTTTGGGGGCAATTTTTGATGGGTGAAAGGGGCTTTGTATGCGTTTTCTGGGGTCCTATTTACAATTCCTCTCACATTCCGGGAAGGGATTTGTTTAGGGTTGTTCAGAAAGAGCGAACACAGAGAGTCCAGTTGCATGTGGGGCTGCGTAAAGGCTCCCCTGGGGAGTTCATTTGTACCCAAAGGCTTCCTTTGGGGGCGATTTTTGAAGGGTGGAAGGGGCTTTGTATGCGTTTTCTGGGGTCCTATTTTAAATTCCTCTCACATTCCGGGAAGGGATGTATTTAGGGTTGTTCAGAAAGAGCGAACACAGAGAGTCCAGTTGCATGTGGGGCTGCGTAAAGGCTCCCCTGGGGAGTTCAGTTGTACCCAAAGGCTTCCTTTCAGGGTAATTTTTGATGGGTGAAAGGGGCTCTCTACACATTTTCCAGGGTCCTATTTTCAATTCCTCTCAAATTCCGGGTAGGGAAACATTTAGGGTTGTTCAGAAAGAGCGAACACAGAGAGTCCAGTTGCATGTGGGGCTGCGTAAAGGCTCCCCGGGGGAGTTCATTTGTACCCAAAGGCTTCCTTTCAGGGCAATTTTTGATGGGTGAAAGGGGCTCTGTACGTGATTTCTGGGATCATATTTTCAATTCCTCTCAGATTCCGGTTAGGGATGTATTTAGGGTTGTTCAGAAAGAGCGAATACAGAGAGTCCAGTTGCATGTGGGGCTGCGTAAAGGCTCCCCTGGGGAGTTCAGTTGTACCCAAAGGCTTCCTTTCAGGGCAATTTTTGATGGGTGAAAGGGGCTCTGTACGTGATTTCTGGGGTCATATTTTCAATTCCACTCAGATTCCGGTTAGGCATGTATTTAGGATTGTTCAGAAAGAGCGAACACAGAGAGTCCAGTTGCATGTGGGGCTGCGTAAAGGCTCCCCTGGGGAGTTCAGTTGTACCCAAAGGCTTCCTTTGGGGGCAATTTCTGATGGGTGAAAGGGGCTTTGTATGCGTTTTTTGGGGTCCTATTTTAAATTCCTCTCACATTCCGGGAAGGGATGTATTTAGGGTTGTTCAGAAAGAGCGAACACAGAGAGTCCAGTTGCATGTGGGGCTGCGTAAAGGCTCCCCTGGGGAGTTCAGTTGTACCCAAAGGCTTCCTTTCAGGGAAATTTTTGATGGGTGAAAGGTGCTCTGGATGTGATTTCTGGGGTCATATTTACAATCCCTCTCACATTCCGGGAAGGGATGTATTTAGGGTTGTTCAGAAAGAGCGAACACAGAGAGTCCAGTTGCATGTGGGGCTGCGTAAAGGTTCCCCGGGGGAGTTCAGTTGTACCCAAAGGCTTCCTTTGGGGGCAATTTTTGATGGGTGAAAGGGGCTTTGTATGCGTTTTCTGGGGTCCTATTTACAATTCCTCTCACATTCCGGGAAGGGATGTATTTAGGGTTGTTCAGAAAGAGCGAACACAGAGAGTCCAGTTGCATGTGGGGCTGCGTAAAGGCTCCCCTGGGGAGTTCAGTTGTACCCAAAGGCTTCCTTTGGGGGCAATTTTTGATGGGTGAAAGGGGCTCTCTACACATTTTCCAGGGTCCTATTTTCAATTCCTCTCAGATTCCGGGTAGGGAAATATTTAGGGTTGTTCAGAAAGAGCGAACACAGAGAGTCCAGTTGCATGTGGGGCTGCATAAGGGCTCCCCTGGGGAGTTCAGTTGTACCCAAAGGCTTCCTTTGGGGGCGATTTTTGATGGGTGAAAGGGGCTTTGTATGCGTTTTCTGGTGTCCTATTTTAACTTCCTCTCACATTCCGGGAAGGGATGTATTTAGGCTTGTTCAGAAAGAGCGAACACAGAGAGTCCAGTTGCATGTGGGGCTGCGTAAAGGCTCCCCTGGGGAGTTCAGTTGTACCCAAAGGCTTCCTTTCAGGGTAATTTTTGATGGGTGAAAGGGGCTCTGTACGTGATTTCTAGGGTCCTATTTACAATTCCTCTCAGATTCCGGTTAGGGAAGTATTTAGTGTTGTTCAGAAAGAGCGAACACAGAGAGTCCAGTTGCATGTGGGGCTGCGTAAAGGCTCCCCTGGGGAGTTCAGTTGTACCCAAAGGCTTCCTTTCAGGGAAATTTTTGATGGGTGAAAGGGGCTCTATACGTGATTACTGGGATCATATTTTCAATTCCTCTCAGATTCCGGTTAGGGATGTATTTAGGCTTGTTCAGTAAGAGCGAACACAGAGAGTCCAGTTGCATGTGGGGCTGCGTAAAGGCTCCCCTGGGGAGTTCAGTTGTACCCAAAGGCTTCCTTTCAGGGCAATTTTTGATGGGTGAAAGGGGCTCTGTACGTGATTTCTGGGGTCATATTTACAATTCCTCTCAGATTCCGGTTAGGGATGTATTTAGGGTTGTTCAGAAAGAGCGAACACAGAGAGTCCAGTTGCATGTGGGGCTGCGTAAAGGCTCCCCGGGGGAGTTCAGTTGTACCCAAAGGCTTCCTTTGGGGGCGATTTTTGATGGGTGAAAGGGGCTTTGTATGCGTTTTCTGGTGTCCTATTTTAACTTCCTCTCACATTCCGGGAAGGGATGTATTTAGGCTTGTTCAGAAAGAGCGAACACAGAGAGTCCAGTTGCATGTGGGGCTGCGTAAAGGCTCCCCTGGGGAGTTCAGTTGTACCCAAAGGCTTCCTTTCAGGGTAATTTTTTATGGGTGAATGCGGCTCTGTACGTGATTTCTGGGGTCATATTTACAATTCCTCTCAGATTCCGGTTAGGGATGTATTTAGGGTTGTTCAGAAAGAGCGAACACAGAGAGTCCAGTTGCATGTGGGGCTGCGTAAAGGCTCCCCGGGGGAGTTCAGTTGTACCCAAAGGCTTCCTTTCAGGGCAAATTTTGATGGGTGAAAGGGGCTCTGTACGTTTTTTCTGGGGTCCTATTTACAATTCCTCTCAGATTCCGGTTAGGGATGTATTTAGTGTTGTTCAGAAAGAGCGAACACAGAGAGTCCAGTTGCATGTGGGGCTGCGTAAAGGCTCCCCTGGGGAGTTCAGTTGTACCCAAAGGCTTCCTTTGGTGGCAATTTTTGATGGGTGAAAGGGGCTCTGTACGTGATTTCTGGGGTCCTATTTACAATTCCTCTCAGATTCCGGTTAGGGATGTATTTAGGGTTGTTCAGAAAGAGCGAACACAGAGAGTCCAGTTGCATGTGGGGCTGCGTAAAGTCTCCCCTGGGGAGTTCAGTTGTACCCAAAGGCTTCCTTTCAGGGTAATTTTTGATGGGTGAAAGGGGCTCTGTACGTGATTTCTGGGATCATATTTTCAATTCCTCTCAGATTCCGGTTAGGGATGTATTTAGGGTTGTTCAGAAAGAGCGAACACAGAGAGTCCAGTTGCATGTGGGGCTGCGTAAAGGCTCCCCTGGGGAGTTCAGTTTTAGCCAAAGTCTTCCTTTCAGGGCGATTTTTGATGGTTGAAAGGGGCTCTGTACCTGATTTCTGGGGTCATATTTTCAATTCCACTCAGATTCCGGTTAGGCATGTATTTAGGATTGTTCAGAAAGAGAGAACACAGAGAGTCCAGTTGCATGTGGGGCTGCGTAAAGGCTCCCCTGGGGAGTTCAGTTGTACCCAAAGGCTTCCTTTGGGGGCAATTTTTGATGGGTGAAAGGGGCTTTGTATGCTTTATTTGGGGTCCTATTTTAAATTCCTCTCACATTCCGGTTAGGGATGTATTTAGGGTTGTTCAGAAAGAGCGAACACAGAGAGTCCAGTTCCATGTGGGGCTGCGTAAAGGCTCCCCTGGGGAGTTCAGTTGTACCCAAAGGCTTCCTTTCAGGGAAATTTTTGATGGGTGAAAGGGGCTCTGTACGTGATTTCTGGGGTCATATTTTCAATTCTACTCAGATTCCGGTTAGGCATGTATTTAGGATTGTTCAGAAAGAGAGAACACAGAGAGTCCAGTTGCATGTGGGGCTGCGTAAAGGCTCCCCTGGGGAGTTCAGTTGTACCCAAAGGCTTCTTTTGGGGGCAATTTTTGATGGGTGAAAGGGGCTTTGTATGCGTTTTTTGGGGTCCTATTTTAAATTCCTCTCACATTCAGGTTAGGGATGTATTTAGGCTTGTTCAGAAAGAGCGAACACAGAGAGTCCAGTTGCATGTGGGGCTGCGTAAGGGCTCCCCTGGGTAGTTCTGTTGTACACAAAGGCTTCCTTTGGGGGCGATTTTTGATGGGTGAAAGGGGCTTTGTATGCGTTTTCTGGTGTCCTATTTTAACTTCCTCTCACATTCCGGGAAGGGATGTATTTAGGCTTGTTCAGAAAGAGCGAACACAGAGAGTCCAGTTGCATGTGGGGCTGCGTAAAGGCTCCCCTGGGGACTTCAGTTGTACCAAAAGGCTTCCTTTCAGGGTAATTTTTGATGGGTGAAAGGGGCTCTGTACGTGATTTCTGGGATCATGTTTTCAATTCCTCTCAGATTCCGGTTAGGGATGTATTTAGGGTTGTTCAGAAAGAGCGAACACAGAGAGTCCAGTTGCATGTGGGGCTGCGTAAAGGCTCCCCTGGGGAGTTCAGTTGTACCCAAAGGCTTCCTTTCAGGGTAATTTTTCATGGGTGAAATCGGCTCTGTACGTCATTTCTGGGGTCATATTTACAATTCCTCTCATATTCCGGTTAGGGTTGTATTTAGGGTTGTTCAGAAAGAGCGAACACAGAGAGTCCAGTTGCATGTGGGGCTGCGTAAAGGCTCCCCGGGGGAGTTCAGTTGTACCCAAAGGCTTCCTTTGGGGGCAATTTTTGATGGGTGAAAGGGGCTCTGTACGTGATTTCTGGGGTCATATTTTCAATTCCACTCAGATTCCGGTTAGGCATGTATTTAGGATTGTTCAGAAAGAGCGAACACAGAGAGTCCAGTTGCATGTGGGGCTGCGTAAAGGCTCCCCTGGGGAGTTCAGTTGTACCCAAAGGCTTCCTTTGGGGGTGATTTTTGATGGGTGAAAGGGGCTTTGTATGCGTTTTCTGGGGTCCTATTTTTAATTCCTCTCAGATTCCGGTTAGGGATGTATTTAGGGTTGTTCAGAAAGAGCGAACACAGAGAGTCCAGTTGCATGTGGGGCTGCGTAAAGGCTCCCCTGGGGAGTTCAGTTGTACCCAAAGGCTTCCTTTCAGGGAAATTTTTGATGGGTGAAAGCGGCTCTGTACGTGATTTCTGGGGTAATATTTACAATTCCTCTCAGATTCCGGTTAGGGATGTATTTAGGGTTGTTCAGAAAGAGCGAACACAGAGAGTCCAGTTGCATATGGGGCTGCGTAAAGGCTCCCCTGGGGAGTTCAGTTGTACCCAAAGGCTTCCTTTGGGGGCAATTTTTGATGGGTGAAAGGGGCTTTGTATGCGTTTTTTGGGGTCCTATTTTAAATTCCTCTCACATTCCGGGAAGGGATGTATTTAGGGTTGTTCAGAAAGAGCGAACACAGAGAGTCCAGTTGCATGTGGGGCTGCGTAAAGGCTCCCCTGGGGAGTTCAGTTGTACCCAAGGCTTCCTTTCAGGGAAATTTTTGATGGGTGAAAGGGGCTCTGGACGTGATTTCTGGGGTCTTATTTACAATTCCTCTCAGATTCCGGTTAGGGATGTATTTAGGGTTGTTCAGAAAGAGCGAACACAGAGAGTCCAGTTGCATGCGGGGCTGCGTAAAGGCTCCCCTGGGGAGTTCAGTTGTACCCAAAGGCTTCCTTTCAGGGAAATTTTTGATGGGTGAAATCGGCTCTGTACGTGATTTCTGGGGTCATATTTACAATTCCTCTCAGATTCCGGTTAGGGATGTATTTAGGGTTGTTCAGAAAGAGCGAACACAGAGAGTCCAGTTGCATGTGGGGCTGCGTAAAGGCTCCCCGGGGGAGTTCAGTTGTACCCAAAGGCTTCCTTTGGGGGCAATTTTTGATGGGTGAAAGGGGCTCTGTACGTGATTTCTGGGGTCATATTTTCAATTCCACTCAGATTCCGGTTAGGCATGTATTTAGGATTGTTCAGAAAGAGCGAACACAGAGAGTCCAGTTGCATGTGGGGCTGCGTAAAGGCTCCCCTGGGGAGTTCAGTTGTACCCAAAGGCTTCCTTTGGGGGCGATTTTTGATGGGTGAAAGGGGCTTTGTATGCGTTTTCTGCGGTCCTATTTTTAATCCCTCTCAGATTCCGGTTAGGGATGTATTTAGGGTTGTTCAGAAAGAGCGAACACAGAGAGTCCAGTTGCATGTGGGGCTGCGTAAAGGCTCCCCTGGGGAGTTCAGTTGTACCCAAAGGCTTCCTTTGGGGGCGATTTTTGATGGGTGAAAGGGGCTTTGTATGCGTTTTCTGGGGTCCTATTTTTAATTCCTCTCAGATTCCGGTTAGGGATGTATTTAGGGTTGTTCAGAAAGAGCGAACACAGAGAGTCCAGTTGCATGTGGGGCTGCGTAAAGGCTCCCCTGGGGAGTTCAGTTGTACCCAAAGGCTTCCTTTGGGGGCAATTTTTGATGGGTGAAAGGGGCTCTCTACACATTTTCCAGGGTCCTATTTTCAATTCCTCTCAAATTCCGGGTAGGGAAACATTTAGGGTTGTTCAGAAAGAGCGAACACAGAGAGTCCAGTTGCATGTGGGGCTGCGTAAAGGCTCCCCGGGGGAGTTCATTTGTACCCAAAGGCTTCCTTTCAGGGCAAATTTTGATGGGTGAAAGGGGCTCTGTACGTGATTTCTGGGATCATATTTTCAATTCCTCTCAGATTCCGGTTAGGGATGTATTAGGGTTGTTCAGAAAGAGCGAACACAGAGAGTCCAGTTGCATGTGGGGCTGCGTAAAGGCTCCCCTGGGGAGTTCAGTTGTACCCAAAGGCTTCCTTTGGGGACAAATTTTGATGGGTGAAAGGGGCTCTGTACACGTCTTCCAGGGTCCTATTTTCAATTCCTCTCAGATTCCCGGTAGGGATATATTTAGGGTTGTTCAGAAAGAGCGAACACAGAGAGTCCAGTTGCATGTGGGGCTGCGTAAGGGCTCCCCTGCGGAGTTCAGTTGTTCCCAAAGGGTTCCTTTGGGGGCAATTTTTGATGGGTGAAAGGGGCTCTCTACACATTTTCCAGGGTCCTATTTTCAATTCCTCTCAGATTCCGGGTAGGGAAATATTTAGGGTTGTTCAGAAAGAGCGAACACAGAGAGTCCAGTTGCATGTGGGGCTGCGTAAAGGCTCCCCGGGGGAGTTCATTTGTACCCAAAGGCTTCCTTTCAGGGCAATTTTTGATGGGTGAAAGGGGCTCTGTACGTGATTTCTGGGGTCATATTTACAATTCCTCTCAGATTCCTGTTAGGGATGTATTAGGGTTGTTCAGAAAGAGCGAACACAGAGAGTCCAGTTGCATGTGGGGCTGCGTAAAGGCTCCCCTGGGGAGTTCAGTTGTACCCAAAGGCTTCCTTTCAGGGTAATTTTTGATGGGTGAAAGGGGCTCTGTACGTGATTTCTGGGATCATATTTTCAATTCCTCTCAGATTCCGGTTAGGGATGTATTTAGGGTTGTTCAGAAAGAGCGAACACAGAGAGTCCAGTTGCATGTGGGGCTGCGTAAAGGCTCCCCTGGGGAGTTCAGTTGTACCCAAAGGCTTCCTTTCAGGGCAATTTTTGATGGGTGAAAGGGGCTCTGTACGTGATTTCTGGGGTCATATTTTCAATTCCACTCAGATTCCGGTTAGGCATGTATTTAGGATTGTTCAGAAAGAGCGAACACAGAGAGTCCAGTTGCATGTGGGGCTGCGTAAAGGCTCCCCTGGGGAGTTCAGTTGTACCCAAAGGCTTCCTTTGGGGGCAATTTCTGATGGGTGAAAGGGGCTTTGTATGCGTTTTTTGGGGTCCTATTTTAAATCCCTCTCACATTCCGGTTAGGGATGTATTTAGGGTTGTTCAGAAAGAGCGAACACAGAGAGTCCAGTTCCATGTGGGGCTGCGTAAAGGCTCCCCTGGGGAGTTCAGTTGTACCCAAAGGCTTCCTTTCAGGGAAATTTTTGATGGGTGAAAGGTGCTCTGGACGTGATTTCTGGGGTCATATTTACAATCCCTCTCACATTCCGGGAAGGGATGTATTTAGGGTTGTTCAGAAAGAGCGAACACAGAGAGTCCAGTTGCATGTGGGGCTGCGTAAAGGTTCCCCGGGGGAGTTCAGTTGTACCCAAAGGCTTCCTTTGGGGGCAATTTTTGATGGGTGAAAGGGGCTTTGTATGCGTTTTCTGGGGTCCTATTTTAAATTCCTCTCACATTCCGGGAAGGGATGTATTTAGGGTTGTTCAGAAAGAGCGAACACAGAGAGTCCAGTTGCATGTGGGGCTGCGTAAAGGCTCCCCTGGGGAGTTCAGTTGTACCCAAAGGCTTCCTTTGGGGGCAATTTTTGATGGGTGAAAGGGGCTCTCTACACATTTTCCAGGGTCCTATTTTCAATTCCTCTCAGATTCCGGGTAGGGAAATATTTAGGGTTGTTCAGAAAGAGCGAACACAGAGAGTCCAGTTGCATGTGGGGCTGCATAAGGGCTCCCCTGGGGAGTTCAGTTGTACCCAAAGGCTTCCTTTGGGGGCGATTTTTGATGGGTGAAAGGGGCTTTGTATGCGTTTTCTGGTGTCCTATTTTAACTTCCTCTCACATTCCGGGAAGGGATGTATTTAGGCTTGTTCAGAAAGAGCGAACACAGAGAGTCCAGTTGCATGTGGGGCTGCGTAAAGGCTCCCCTGGAGAGTTCAGTTGTACCCAAAGGCTTCCTTTCAGGGTAATTTTTGATGGGTGAAAGGGGCTCTGTACGTGATTTCTAGGGTCCTATTTACAATTCCTCTCAGATTCCGGTTAGGGAAGTATTTAGTGTTGTTCAGTAAGCGCGAACACAGAGAGTCCAGTTGCATGTGGGGCTGCGTAAAGGCTCCCCTGGGGAGTTCAGTTGTACCCAAAGGCTTCCTTTCAGGGCAATTTTTGATGGGTGAAAGGGGCTCTGTACGTGATTTCTGGGGTCATATTTACAATTCCTCTCAGATTCCGGTTAGGGATGTATTTAGGGTTGTTCAGAAAGAGCGAACACAGAGAGTCCAGTTGCATGTGGGGCTGCGTAAAGGCTCCCCGGGGGAGTTCAGTTGTACCTAAAGGCTTCCTTTCAGGGTAATTTTTGATGGGTGAAAGGGGCTCTGTACGTGATTTCTGGGGTCCTATTTACAATTCCTCTCAGATTCCGGTTAGGGATGTATTTAGGGTTGTTCAGAAAGAGCGAACACAGAGAGTCCAGTTGCATGTGGGGCTGCGTAAAGGCTCCCCGGGGGAGTTCAGTTGTACCCAAAGGCTTCCTTTCAGGGTAATTTTTGATGGGTGAAAGGGGCTCTGTACGTGATTTCTGGGATCATGTTTTCAATTCCTCTCAGATTCCGGTTAGGGATGTATTTAGGGTTGTTCAGAAAGAGCGAACACAGAGAGTCCAGTTGCATGTGGGGCTGCGTAAAGGCTCCCCTGGTGAGTTCAGTTGTACCCAAAGGCTTCCTTTCAGGGTAATTTTTGATGGGTGAATGCGGCTCTGTACGTGATTTCTGGGGTCCTATTTACAATTCCTCTCAGATTCCGGTTAGGGATGTATTTAGGGTTGTTCAGAAAGAGCGAACACAGAGAGTCCAGTTGCATGTGGGGCTGCGTAAAGGCTCCCCTGGGGAGTTCAGTTGTACCCAAAGGCTTCCTTTCAGGGTAATTTTTGATTGGTGAAAGGGGCTCTGTACGTGATTTCTGGGATCATATTTTCAGTTCCTCTCAGATTCCGGTTAGGGATGTATTTAGGGTTGTTCAGAAAGAGCGAACACAGAGAGTCCAGTTGCATGTGGGGCTGCGTAAAGGCTCCCCTGGGGAGTTCAGTTGTACCCAAAGGCTTCCTTTGGGGGCAATTTTTGATGGGTGAAAGGGGCTTTGTATGCGTTATTTGGGGTCCTATTTTAAATTCCTCTCAAATTCCGGTTAGGGATGTATTTAGGGTTGTTCAGAAAGAGCGAACACAGAGAGTCCAGTTCCATGTGGGGCTGCGTAAAGGCTCCCCTGGGGAGTTCAGTTGTACCCAAAGGCTTCCTTTCAGGGAAATTTTTGATGGGTGAAAGGGGCTCTGTACGTGATTTCTGGGGTCATATTTTCAATTCCACTCAGATTCCGGTTAGGCATGTATTTAGGATTGTTCAGAAAGAGAGAACACAGAGAGTCCAGTTGCATGTGGGGCTGCGTAAAGGCTCCCCTGGGGAGTTCAGTTGTACCCAAAGGCTTCTTTTGGGGGCAATTTTTGATGGGTGAAAGGGGCTTTGTATGTGTTTTTTGGGGTCCTATTTTAAATTCCTCTCACATTCAGGTTAGGGATGTATTTAGGGTTGTTCAGAAAGAGCGAACACAGAGAGTCCAGTTGCATGTGGGGCTGCGTAAGGGCTCCCCTGGGGAGTTCTGTTGTACCCAAAGGCTTCCTTTGGGGGCGATTTTTGATGGGTGAAAGGGACTTTGTATGCGTTTTCTGGTGTCCTATTTTAACTTCCTCTCACATTCCGGGAAGGGATGTATTTAGGCTTGTTCAGAAAGAGCGAACACAGAGAGTCCAGTTGCATGTGGGGCTGCGTAAAGGCTCCCCTGGGGAGTTCAGTTGTACCCAAAGGCTTCCTTTCAGGGTAATTTTTGATGGGTGAAAGCGTCTCTGTACGTGATTTCTGGGGTCATATTTACAATTCCTCTCAGATTCCGGTTAGGGATGTATTTAGGGTTGTTCAGAAAGAGCGAACACAGAGAGTCCAGTTGCATGTGGGGCTGCGTAAAGGCTCCCCGGGGGAGTTCAGTTGTACCCAAAGGCTTCCTTTCAGGGTAATTTTTGATGGGTGAAAGGGGCTCTGTACGTGATTTCTGGGATCATGTTTTCAATTACTCTCAGATTCCGGTTAGGGATGTATTTAGGGTTGTTCAGAAAGAGCGAACACAGAGAGTCCAGTTGCATGTGGGGCTGCGTAAAGGCTCCCCTGGGGAGTTCAGTTGTACCCAAAGGCTTCCTTTGGGGGCGATTTTTGATGGGTGAAAGGGGCTTTGTATGCGTTTTCTGGTGTCCTATTTTAACTTCCTCTCACATTCCGGGAAGGGATGTATTTAGGCTTGTTCAGAAAGAGCGAACACAGAGAGTCCAGTTGCATGTGGGGCTGCATAAAGGCTCCCCTGGGGAGTTCAGTTGTACCCAAAGGCTTCCTTTCAGGGTAATTTTTGATGGGTGAATGCGGCTCTGTACGTGATTTCTGGGGTCCTATTTACAATTCCTCTCAGATTCCGGTTAGGGATGTATTTAGGGTTGTTCAGAAAGAGCGAACACAGAGAGTCCAGTTGCATGTGGGGCTGCGTAAAGGCTCCCCTGGGGAGTTCAGTTGTACCCAAAGGCTTCCTTTCAGGGTAATTTTTGATTGGTGAAAGGGGCTCTGTACGTGATTTCTGGGATCATATTTTCAGTTCCTCTCAGATTCCGGTTAGGGATGTATTTAGGGTTGTTCAGAAAGAGCTAACACAGAGAGTCCAGTTGCATGTGGGGCTGCGTAAAGGCTCCCCTGGGGAGTTCAGTTGTACCCAAAGGCTTCCTTTGGGGGCAATTTTTGATGGGTGAAAGGGGCTTTGTATGCGTTATTTGGGGTCCTATTTTAAATTCCTCTCACATTCCGGTTAGGGATGTATTTAGGGTTGTTCAGAAAGAGCGAACACAGAGAGTCCAGTTCCATGTGGGGCTGCGTAAAGGCTCCCCTGGGGAGTTCAGTTGTACCCAAAGGCTTCCTTTCAGGGAAATTTTTGATGGGTGAAAGGGGCTCTGTACGTGATTTCTGGGGTCATATTTTCAATTCCACTCAGATTCCGGTTAGGCATGTATTTAGGATTGTTCAGAAAGAGAGAACACAGAGAGTCCAGTTGCATGTGGGGCTGCGTAAAGGCTCCCCTGGGGAGTTCAGTTGTACCCAAAGGCTTCTTTTGGGGGCAATTTTTGATGGGTGAAAGGGGCTTTGTATGCTTTTTTTGGGGTCCTATTTTAAATTCCTCTCACATTCAGGTTAGGGATGTATTTAGGGTTGTTCAGAAAGAGCGAACACAGAGAGTCCAGTTGCATGTGGGGCTGCGTAAGGGCTCCCCTGGGGAGTTCTGTTGTACCCAAAGGCTTCCTTTGGGGGCGATTTTTGATGGGTGAAAGGGGCTTTGTATGCGTTTTCTGGTGTCCTATTTTAACTTCCTCTCACATTCCGGGAAGGGATGTATTTAGGCTTGTTCAGAAAGAGCGAACACAGAGAGTCCAGTTGCATGTGGGGCTGCGTAAAGGCTCCCCTGGGGAGTTCAGTTGTACCCAAAGGCTTCCTTTCAGGGTAATTTTTGATGGGTGAAAGCGTCTCTGTACGTGATTTCTGGGGTCATATTTACAATTCCTCTCAGATTCCGGTTAGGGATGTATTTAGGGTTGTTCAGAAAGAGCGAACACAGAGAGTCCAGTTGCATGTGGGGCTGCGTAAAGGCTCCCCGGGGGAGTTCATTTGTACCCAAAGGCTTCCTTTCAGGGCAAATTTTGATGGGTGAAAGGGGCTCTGTACGTGATTTCTGGGGTCCTATTTACAATTCCTCTCAGATTCCGGTTAGGGATGTATTAGGGTTGTTCAGAAAGAGCGAACACAGAGAGTCCAGTTGCATGTGGGGCTGCGTAAAGGCTCCCCTGGGGACTTCAGTTGTACCCAAAGGCTTCCTTTCAGGGTAATTTTTGATGGGTGAAAGGGGCTCTGTACGTGATTTCTGGGATCATGTTTTCAATTCCTCTCAGATTCCGGTTAGGGATGTATTTAGGGTTGTTCAGAAAGAGCGAACACAGAGAGTCCAGTTGCATGTGGGGCTGCGTAAAGGCTCCCCTGGGGAGTTCAGTTGTACCCAAAGGCTTCCTTTGGGGGCAATTTTTGATGGGTGAAAGCGTCTCTGTACGTGATTTCTGGGATCATATTTTCAATTGCTCTCAGATTCCGGTTAGGGATGTATTTAGGGTTGTTCAGAAAGAGCGAACACAGAGAGTCCAGTTGCATGTGGGGCTGCGTAAAGGCTCCCCTGGGGAGTTCAGTTGTACCCAAAGGCTTCCTTTCAGGGTAATTTTTGATGGGTGAAAGCGTCTCTGTACGTGATTTCTGGGGTCATATTTACAATTCCTCTCAGATTCCGGTTAGGGATGTATTTAGGGTTGTTCAGAAAGAGCGAACACAGAGAGTCCAGTTGCATGTGGGGCTGCGTAAAGGCTCCCCGGGGGAGTTCATTTGTACCCAAAGGCTTCCTTTCAGGGCAAATTTTGATGGGTGAAAGGGGCTTTGTATGCGTTATTTGGGGTCCTATTTTAAATTCCTCTCACATTCAGGTTAGGGATGTATTTAGGGTTGTTCAGAAAGAGCGAACACAGAGAGTCCAGTTGCATGTGGGGCTGCGTAAGGGCTCCCCTGGGGAGATCTGTTGTACCCAAAGGCTTCCTTTGGGGGCGATTTTTGATGGGTGAAAGGGGCTTTGTATGCGTTTTCTGGTGTCCTATTTTAACTTCCTCTCACATTCCGGGAAGGGATGTATTTAGGCTTGTTCAGAAAGAGCGAACACAGAGAGTCCAGTTGCATGTGGGGCTGCGTAAAGGCTCCCCTGGGGAGTTCAGTTGTACCCAAAGGCTTCCTTTCAGGGTAATTTTTGATGGGTGAAAGCGTCTCTGTACGTGATTTCTGGGGTCATATTTACAATTCCTCTCAGATTCCGGTTAGGGATGTATTTAGGGTTGTTCAGAAAGAGCGAACACAGAGAGTCCAGTTGCATGTGGGGCTGCGTAAAGGCTCCCCGGGGGAGTTCTATTGTACCCAAAGGCTTCCTTTCAGGGCAAATTTTGATGGGTGAAAGGGGCTCTGTACGTGATTTCTGGGGTCCTATTTACAATTCCTCTCAGATTCCGGTTAGGGATGTATTAGGGTTGTTCAGAAAGAGCGAACACAGAGAGTCCAGTTGCATGTGGGGCTGCGTAAAGGCTCCCCTGGGGACTTCAGTTGTACCCAAAGGCTTCCTTTCAGGGTAATTTTTGATGGGTGAAAGGGGCTCTGTACGTGATTTCTGGGATCATGTTTTCAATTCCTCTCAGATTCCGGTTAGGGATGTATTTAGGGTTGTTCAGAAAGAGCGAACACAGAGAGTCCAGTTGCATGTGGGGCTGCGTAAAGGCTCCCCTGGGGAGTTCAGTTGTACCCAAAGGCTTCCTTTCAGCGCAATTTTTGATGGGTGAAAGAGGCTCTGTACGTGATTTCTGGGGTCATATTTTTAATTCCTCTCACATTCCGAGAAGGGATGTATTTAGGGTAGTTCAGAAAGAGCGAACACAGAGAGTCCAGTTGCATGTGGGGCTGCGTAAAGGCTCCCCTGGGGAGTTCATTTGTACCCAAAGGCTTCCTTTGGGGGCAATTTTTGATGGGTGAAAGGGGCTCTGTACGTGATTTCTGGGATCATATTTTCAATTGCTCTCAGATTCCGGTTAGGGATGTATTTAGGGTTGTTCAGAAAGAGCGAACACAGAGAGTCCAGTTGCATGTGGGGCTGCGTAAAGGCTCCCCGGGGGAGTTCAGTTGTACCCAAAGGCTTCCTTTGGGGGCAATTTTTGATGGGTGAAAGGGGCTTTGTATGCGTTTTCTGGGGTCCTATTTTTAATTCCTCTCAGATTCCGGTTAGGGATGTATTTAGGGTTGTTCAGAAAGAGCGAACACAGAGAGTCCAGTTGCATGTGGGGCTGCGTAAAGGCTCCCCTGGGGAGTTCAGTTGTACCCAAAGGCTTCCTTTCAGGGTAATTTTTGATGGGTGAAAGCGTCTCTGTACGTGATTTCTGGGGTCATATTTACAATTCCTCTCAGATTCTGGTTAGGGATGTATTTAGGGTTGTTCAGAAAGAGCGAACACAGAGAGTCCAGTTGCATGTGGGGCTGCGTAAAGGCTCCCCGGGGGAGTTCATTTGTACCCAAAGGCTTCCTTTCAGGGCAAATTTTGATGGGTGAAAGGGGCTCTGTACGTGATTTCTGGGGTCCTATTTACAATTCCTCTCAGATTTCGGTTAGGGATGTATTAGGGTTGTTCAGAAAGAGCGAACACAGAGAGTCCAGTTGCATGTGGGGCTGCGTAAAGGCTCCCCTGGGGACTTCAGTTGTACCCAAAGGCTTCCTTTCAGGGTAATTTTTGATGGGTGAAAGGGGCTCTGTACGTGATTTCTGGGATCATGTTTTCAATTCCTCTCAGATTCCTGTTAGGGATGTATTTAGGGTTGTTCAGAAAGAGCGAACACAGAGAGTCCAGTTGCATGTGGGGCTGCGTAAAGGCTCCCCTGGGGAGTTCAGTTGTACCCAAAGGCTTCCTTTCAGCGCAATTTTTGATGGGTGAAAGGGGCTCTGTACGTGATTTCTGGGGTCATATTTTTAATTCCTCTCACATTCCGAGAAGTGATGTATTTAGGGTTGTTCAGAAAGAGCGAACACAGAGAGTCCAGTTGCATGTGGGGCTGCGTAAAGGCTCCCCTGGGGAGTTCATTTGTACCCAAAGGCTTCCTTTGGGGGCAATTTTTGATGGGTGAAAGGGGCTCTGTACGTGATTTCTGGGATCATATTTTCAATTGCTCTCAGATTCCGGTTAGGGATGTATTTAGGGTTGTTCAGAAAGAGCGAACACAGAGAGTCCAGTTGCATGTGGGGCTGCGTAAAGGCTCCCCTGGGGAGTTCAGTTGTACCCAAAGGCTTCCTTTCAGGGTAATTTTTCATGGGTGAAATCGGCTCTGTACGTCATTTCTGGGGTCCTATTTACAATTCCTCTCATATTCCGGTTAGGGTTGTATTTAGGGTTGTTCAGAAAGAGCGAACACAGAGAGTCCAGTTGCATGTGGGGCTGCGTAAAGGCTCCCCGGGGGAGTTCAGTTGTACCCAAAGGCTTCCTTTGGGGGCAATTTTTGATGGGTGAAAGGGGCTTTGTATACGTTTTCTGGGGTCCTATTTTTAATTCCTCTCAGATTCCGGTTAGGGATGTATTTAGGGTTGTTCAGAAAGAGCGAACACAGAGAGTCCAGTTGCATGTGGGGCTGCGTAAAGGCTCCCCTGGGGAGTTCAGTTGTACCCAAAGACTTCCTTTCAGGGAAATTTTTGATGGGTGAAAGCGGCTCTGTACGTGATTTCTGGGGTAATATTTACAATTCCTCTCAGATTCCGGTTAGGGATGTATTTAGGGTTGTTCAGAAAGAGCGAACACAGAGAGTCCAGTTGCATATGGGGCTGCGTAAAGGCTCCCCTGGGGAGTTCAGTTGTACCCAAAGGCTTCCTTTGGGGGCAATTTTTGATGGGTGAAAGGGGCTTTGTATGCGTTATTTGGGGTCCTATTTTAAATTCCTCTCACATTCCGGGAAGGGATGTATTTAGGGTTGTTCAGAAAGAGCGAACACAGAGAGTCCAGTTGCATGTGGGGCTGCGTAAAGGCTCCCCTGGGGAGTTCAGTTGTACCCAAAGGCTTCCTTTCAGGGAAATTTTTGATGGGTGAAAGGGGCTCTGGACGTGATTTCTGGGGTCTTATTTACAATTCCTCTCAGATTCCGGTTAGGGATGTATTTAGGGTTGTTCAGAAAGAGCGAACACAGAGAGTCCAGTTGCATGTGGGGCTGCGTAAAGGCTCCCCTGGGGAGTTCAGTTGTACCCAAAGGCTTCCTTTCAGGGAAATTTTTGATGGGTGAAATCGGCTCTGTACGTGATTTCTGGGGTCATATTTACAATTCCTCTCAGATTCCGGTTAGGGATGTATTTAGGGTTGTTCAGAAAGAGCGAACACAGAGAGTCCAGTTGCATGTGGGGCTGCGTAAAGGCTCCCCGGGGGAGTTCAGTTGTACCCAAAGGCTTCCTTTGGGGGCAATTTTTGATGGGTGAAAGGGGCTCTGTACATGATTTCTGGGGTCATATTTTCAATTCCACTCAGATTCCGGTTAGGCATGTATTTAGGATTGTTCAGAAAGAGCGAACACAGAGAGTCCAGTTGCATGTGGGGCTGCGTAAAGGCTCCCCTGGGGAGTTCAGTTGTACCCAAAGGCTTCCTTTGGGGGCGATTTTTGATGGGTGAAAGGGGCTTTGTATGCGTTTTCTGGGGTCCTATTTTTAATCCCTCTCAGATTCCGGTTAGGGATGTATTTAGGGTTGTTCAGAAAGAGCGAACACAGAGAGTCCAGTTGCATGTGGGGCTGCGTAAAGGCTCCCCGGGGGAGTTCAGTTGTACCCATAGGCTTCCTTTGGGGGCAATTTTTGATGGGTGAAAGGGGCTCTGTACGTGATTTCTGGGGTCATATTTTCAATTCCACTCAGATTCCGGTTAGGCATGTATTTAGGATTGTTCAGAAAGAGCGAACACAGAGAGTCCAGTTGCATGTGGGGCTGCGTAAAGGCTCCCCTGGGGAGTTCAGTTGTACCCAAAGGCTTCCTTTGGGGGCGATTTTTGATGGGTGAAAGGGGCTTTGTATGCGTTTTCTGCGGTCCTATTTTTAATCCCTCTCAGATTCCGGTTAGGGATGTATTTAGGGTTGTTCAGAAAGAGCGAACACAGAGAGTCCAGTTCCATGTGGGGCTGCGTAAAGGCTCCCCTGGGGAGTTCAGTTGTACCCAAAGGCTTCCTTTCAGGGTAATTTTTGATGGGTTAAAGGGGCTCTGTACATGATTTCTGGGGTAATATTTACAATTCCTCTCAGATTCCGGTTAGGGATGTATTTAGGGTTGTTCAGAAAGAGCGAACACAGAGAGTCCAGTTGCATATGGGGCTGCGTAAAGGCTCCCCTGGGGAGTTCAGTTGTACCCAAAGGCTTCCTTTGGGGCAATTTTTGATGGGTGAAATGGGCTTTGTATGCGTTTTTTGGGGTCCTATTTTAAATTCCTCTCACATTCCGGGAAGGGATGTATTTAGGGTTGTTCAGAAAGAGCGAACACAGAGAGTCCAGTTGCATGTGGGGCTGCGTAAAGGCTCCCCTGGGGAGTTCAGTTGTACCCAAGGCTTCCTTTCAGGGAAATTTTTGATGGGTGAAAGGGGCTCTGTACGTGATTTCTGGGGTCTTATTTACAATTCCTAACAGATTCCGGTTAATGATGTATTTAGGGTTGTTCAGAAAGAGCGAACACAGAGAGTCCAGTTGCATGTGGGGCTGCGTAAAGGCTCCCCTGGGGAGTTCAGTTGTACCCAAAGGCTTCCTTTGGGGGCAATTTTTGATGGGTGAAAGGGGCTTTGCATGCGTTTTCTGGGGTCCTATTTTTAATTCCTCTCACATTAAGGGAAGGGATGTATTTAGGGTTGTTCAGAAAGAGCGAACACAGAGAGTCCAGTTGCATGTGGGGCTGCGTAAAGGCTCCCCTGGGGAGTTCAGTTGTACCCAAAGGCTTCCTTTCAGGGAAATTTTTGATGGGTGAAATCGGCTCTGTACGTGATTTCTGGGGTCATATTTACAATTCCTCTCAGATTCCGGTTAGGGATGTATTTAGGGTTGTTCAGAAAGAGCGAACACAGAGAGTCCAGTTCCATGTGGGGCTGCGTAAAGGCTCCCCTGGGGAGTTCAGTTGTACCCAAAGGCTTCCTTTCAGGGAAATTTTTGATGGGTGAAAGCGGCTCTGTACGTGATTTCTGGGGTAATATTTACAATTCCTCTCAGATTCCGGTTAGGGATGTATTTAGGGTTGTTCAGAAAGAGCGACCACAGAGAGTCCAGTTGCATATGGGGCTGCGTAAAGGCTCCCCTGGGGAGTTCAGTTGTACCCAAAGGCTTCCTTTGGGGAATTTTTGATGGGTGAAAGGGGCTTTGTATGCGTTTTTTGGGGTCCTATTTTAAATTTCTCTCACATTCCGGGAAGGGATGTATTTAGGGTTGTTCAGAAAGAGCGAACACAGAGAGTCCAGTTGCATGTGGGGCTGCGTTAGGGCTCCCCTGGGGAGTTCAGTTGTTCCCAAAGGCTTCCTTTGGGGGCTATTTTTGATGGGTGAAAGGGGCTTTGTATGCGTTTTCTGTGGTCCGATTTTAAATTCCTCTCACATTCCGGTTAGGGATGTATTTAGGGTTGTTCAGAAAGAGCGAACACAGAGAGTCCAGTTGCATGTGGGGCTGCGTAAAGGCTCCCCGGGGGAGTTCAGTTGTACCCAAAGGCTTCCTTTGGGGGCAATTTTTGATGGGTGAAAGGGGCTCTGTACGTGATTTCTGGGGTCATATTTTCAATTCCACTCAGATTCCGGTTAGGCATGTATTTAGGATTGTTCAGAAAGAGCGAACACAGAGAGTCCAGTTGCATGTGGGGCTGCGTAAAGGCTCCCCTGGGGAGTTCAGTTGTACCCAAAGGCTTCCTTTGGGGGCGATTTTTGATGGGTGAAAGGGGCTTTGTATGCGTTTTCTGGGGTCCTATTTTTAATTCCTCTCAGATTCCGATTAGGGATGTATTTAGGGTTGTTCAGAAAGAGCGAACACAGAGAGTCCAGTTGCATGTGGGGCTGCGTAAAGGCTCCCCTGGGGAGTTCAGTTGTACCCAAGGCTTCCTTTCAGGGAAATTTTTGATGGGTGAAAGGGGCTCTGGACGTGATTTCTGGGGTCTTATTTACAATTCCTCTCAGATTCCGGGAAGGGATGTATTTAGGGTTGTTCAGAAAGAGCGAACACAGAGAGTCCAGTTGCATGTGGGGCTGCGTAAAGGCTCCCCTGGGGAGTTCAGTTGTACCCAAAGGCTTCCTTTGGGGGCAATTTTTGATGGGTGAAAGGGGCTTTGTATGCGTTTTCTGGGGTCCTATTTTTAATTCCTCTCACATTAAGGGAAGGGATGTATTTAGGGTTGTTCAGAAAGAGCGAACACAGAGAGTCCAGCTGCATGTGGGGCTGCGTAAAGGCTCCCCTGGGGAGTTCAGTTGTACCCAAAGGCTTCCTTTCAGGGAAATTTTTGATGGGTGAAAGCGGCTCTGTACGTGATTTCTGGGGTAATATTTAAATTCCTCTCAGATTCCGGTTAGGGATGTATTTAGGGTTGTTCAGAAAGAGCGAACACAGAGAGTCCAGTTGCATGTGGGGCTGCGTAAAGGCTCCCCGGGGGAGTTCAGTTGTACCCAAAGGCTTCCTTTCAGGGCAATTTTTGATGGGTGAAAGGGGCTCTGTACGTGATTTCTGGGGTCATATTTTCAATTCCACTCAGATTCCGGTTAGGGATGTATTTAGGGTTGTTCAGAAAGAGCGAACACAGAGAGTCCAGTTGCATGTGGGGCTGCGTAAAGGCTCCCCTGGGGAGTTCAGTTGTACCCAAAGGCTTCCTTTGGGGGCGATTTTTGATGGGTGAAAGGGGCTTTGTATGCGTTTTCTGGGGTCCTATTTTAAATTCCTCTCACATTCCGGGAAGGGATGTATTTAGGGTTGTTCAGAAAGAGCGAACACAGAGAGTCCAGTTGCATGTGGGGCTGCGTTAGGGCTCCCCTGGGGAGTTCAGTTGTTCCCAAAGGCTTCCTTTGGGGGCTATTTTTGATGGGTGAAAGGGGCTTTGTATGCGTTTTCTGGGGTCCTATTTTAAATTCCTCTCAGATTCCGAGAAGTGATGTATTTAGGGTTGTTCAGAAATAGCGAACAGAGAGAGTCCAGTTGCATGTGGGGCTGCGTAAAGGCTCCCCTGGGGAGTTCAGTTTTACCCAAAGGCTTCCTTTCAGGGTAATTTTTGATGGGTGAAAGGGGCTCTGTACGTGATTTCTGGGGTCATATTTACAATTCCTCTCAGATTCCGGTTAGGGATGTATTTAGGGTTGTTCATAAAGAGCGAACACAGAGAGTCCAGCTGCATGTGGGGCTGCGTAAAGGCTCCCCGGGGGAGTTCAGTTGTACCCAAAGGCTTCCTTTGGGGGCAATTTTTGATGGGTGAAAGGGGCTTTCTATGCGACATCTGGGGTCCTATTTTAAATTCCTCTCAGATTCCGAGAAGTGATGTATTTAGTGTTGTTCAGAAAGAGCGAACACAGAGTCCAGTTGCATGTGGGGCTGCGTAAAGGCTCCCCTGGGGAGTTCAGTTGTACCCAAAGGCTTCCTTTCAGGGTAATTTTTGATGGGTGAAATCGGCTCTGTACGTGATTTCTGGGGTCATATTTACAATTCCTCTCAGATTCCGGTTAGGGATGTATTTAGGGTTGTTCAGAAAGAGCGAACACAGAGAGTCCAGTTGCATGTGGGGCTGCGTAAAGGCTCCCCTGGGGAGTTCAGTTGTACCCAAAGGCTTCCTTTGGGGGCAATTTTTGATGGGTGAAAGGGGCTCTGTACGTGATTTCTGGGGTCATATTTTCAATTCCACTCAGATTCCGGTTAGGCATGTATTTAGGATTGTTCAGAAAGAGAGAACACAGAGAGTCCAGTTGCATGTGGGGCTGCGTAAAGGCTCCCCTGGGGAGTTCAGTTTTACCCAAAGGCTTCCTTTGGGGCAATTTTTGATGGGTGAAAGGGGCTTTGTATGCGTTTTCTGGGGTCCTATTTTAAATTTCTCTCACATTCCGGGAAGGGATGTATTTAGGGTTGTTCAGAAAGAGCGAACACAGAGAGTCCAGCTGCATGTAGGGCTGCGTAAAGGCTCCCCTGGGGAGTTCAGTTGTACCCAAAGGCTTCCTTTCAGGGAAATTTTTGATGGGTGAAAGGGGCTCTGTACGTGATTTCTGGGGTCATATTTACAATTCCTCTCAGATTCCGGTTAGGGATGTATTTAGGGTTGTACAGAAAGAGCGAACACAGAGAGTCCAGTTGCATGTGGGGCTGCGTAAAGGCTCCCCTGGGGAGTTCAGTTGTACCGAAAGGCTTCCTTTGGGGGCAATTTTTGATGGGTGAAAGGGGCTTTGTATGCGTTTTCTGGGGTCGTATTTTAAATTCCTCTCACATTCCGAGAAGGGATGTATTTAGGGTTGTTCAGAAAGAGCGAACACAGAGAGTCCAGTTGCATGTGGGGCTGCGTAAAGGCTCCCCGGGGGAGTTCAGTTGTACCCAAAGGCTTCCTTTCAGGGTTGGTTTTGATGGGTGAAAGGGGCTTTGTATGCGTTTTCTGGGGTCCTATTTTTAATTCCTCTCACATTAATGGAAGGGATGTATTTAGGGTTGTTCAGAAAGAGCGAACACAGAGAGTCCAGTTGCATGTGGGGCTGCGTAAAGGCTCCCCTGGGGAGTTCAGTTGTACCCAAAGGCTTCCTTTCAGGGCAATTTTTGATGGGTGAAAGGGGCTCTGGACGTGATTTCTGGGGTCATATTTACAATTCCTCTCAGATTCCGGTTAGGGATGTATTTAGGGTTGTTCAGAAAGAGCGAACACAGAGAGTCCAGTTGCATGTGGGGCTGCGTAAAGGCTCCCCTGGGGAGTTCAGTTGTACCCAAAGGCTTCCTTTCAGGGTAATTTTTGATGGGTGAAAGGGGCTCTGTACGTGATTTCTGGGATCATATTTTCAATTCCTCTCAGATTCCGGTTAGGGATGTATTTAGGGTTGTTCAGAAAGAGCGAACACAGAGAGTCCGGTTGCATGTGGGGCTGCGTAAAGGCTCCCCTGGGGAGTTCAGTTGTACCCAAAGGCTTCCTTTGGGGGCAATTTTTGATGGGTGAAAGGGGCTCTGTACACGTTTTCCAGGGTCCTATTTTCAATTCCTCTCACATTCCAGGAAGGGATGTATTTAGGGTTGTTCAGAAAGAGCGAACAAAGAGAGTCCGGTTGCATGTTGGGCTGCGTAAAGGCTCCCCTGGGGAGTTCAGTTGTACCCAAAGGCTTCCTTTCAGGGAAATTTTTGATGGGTGAAAGGGGCTCTGTACGTGATTTCTGGGGTCATATTTACAATTCCTCTCAGATTCAAGTTAGGGATGTATTTAGGGTTGTTCAGAAAGAGCGAACACAGAGAGTCCAGTTGCATGTGGGGCTGCGTAAAGGCTCCCCTGGGGAGTTCAGTTGTACCCAAAGGCTTCCTTTGGGGGCAATTTTTGATGGGTGAAAGGGGCTTTGTATGCGTTTTCTGTGGTCCGATTTTAAATTCCTCTCAGATTCCGAGAAGGGATGTATTTAGGGTTGTTCAGAAAGAGCGAACACAGAGAGCCCAGTTGCATGTGGGGCTGCGTAAAGGCTCCCCTGGGGAGTTCAGTTGTACCCAAAGGCTTCCTTTCAGGGTAATTTTTGATGGGTGAAAGGGGCTCTGTACGTGATTTCTGGGGTCTTATTTACAATTCCTCTCAGATTCCGGTTAGGGATGTATTTAGGGTTGTTCAGAAAGAGCGAACACAGAGAGTCCGGTTGCATGTGGGGCTGCGTAAAGGCTCCCCTGGGGAGTTCAGTTGTACCCAAAGGCTTCCTTTCAGGGAAATTTTTGATGGGTGAAAGGGGCTCTGTACGTGATTTCTGGGGTCATATTTACAATTCCTCTCAGATTCCGGTAAGGGATGTATTTAGGGTTGTTCAGAAAGAGCGAACACAGAGAGTCCAGTTGCATGTGGGGCTGCGTAAAGGCTCCCCTGGGGAGTTCAGTTGTACCCAAAGGCTTCCTTTGGGGGCAATTTTTGATGGGTGAAAGGGGCTCTGTACGTGATTTCTGGGATGATATTTTCAATTCCTCTCAGATTCCGGTTAGGGATGTATTTAGGTTTGTTCAGAAAGAGCGAACACAGAGAGTCCAGTTGCATGTGGGGCTGCGTAAAGGCTCCCCTGGGGAGTTCAGTTGTACCCAAAGGCTTCCTTTCAGGGCAATTTTTGATGGGTGAAAGGGGCTTTGGATACGTTTTCTGGGGTCCTATTTTCAATTCCTCTCAGATTCCGGTTAGGGATGTATTTAGGGTTGTTCAGAAAGAGCGAACACAGAGAGTCCAGTTGCATGTGGGGCTGCGTAAAGGCTCCCCTGGGGAGTTCAGTTGTACCCAAAGGCTTCCTTTCAGGGTAATTTTTGATGGGTGAAAGGGGCTCTGTACGTGATTTCTGGGATCATATTTTCAATTGCTCTCAGATTCCGGTTAGGGATGTATTTAGGGTTGTTCAGAAAGAGCGAACACAGAGAGTCCGGTTGCATGTGGGGCTGCGTAAAGGCTCCCCTGGGGAGTTCAGTTGTACCCAAAGGCTTCCTTTGGGGGCAATTTTTGATGGGTGAAAGGGGCTCTGTACACGTTTTCCAGGGTCCTATTTTCAATTCCTCTCACATTCCGGGAAGGGATGTATTTAGGGTTGTTCAGAAAGAGCGAACACAGAGAGTCCGGTTGCATGTGGGGCTGCGTAAAGGCTCCCCTGGGGAGTTCAGTTGTACCCAAAGGCTTCCTTTGGGGGCAATTTTTGATGGGTGAAAGGGGCTCTGTACACATTTTCCAGGGTCCTATTTTCAATTCCTCTCACATTCCAGGAAGGGATGTATTTAGGGTTGTTCAGAAAGAGCGAACAAAGAGAGTCCGGTTGCATGTTGGGCTGCGTAAAGGCTCCCCTGGGGAGTTCAGTTGTACCCAAAGGCTTCCTTTCAGGGAAATTTTTGATGGGTGAAAGGGGCTCTGTACGTGATTTCTGGGGTCATATTTACAATTCCTCTCAGATTCCGGTTAGGGATGTATTTAGGGTTGTTCAGAAAGAGCGAACACAGAGAGTCCAGTTGCATGTGGGGCTGCGTAAAGGCTCCCCTGGGGAGTTCAGTTGTACCCAAAGGCTTCCTTTGGGGGCAATTTTTGATGGGTGAAAGGGGCTCTGTACGTGATTTCTGGGATCATATTTACAATTCCTCTCAGATTCCGGTTAGGGATGTATTTAGGGTTGTTCAGAAAGAGCGAACACAGAGAGTCCAGTTGCATGTGGGGCTGCGTAAAGGCTCCCCTGGGGAGTTCAGTTGTACCCAAAGGCTTCCTTTCAGGGCAATTTTTGATGGGTGAAAGGGGCTCTATACGTGATTTCTAGGGTCATATTTACAATTCCTCTCAGATTCCGGTTAGGGATGTATTTAGGGTTGTTCAGAAAGAGCGAACACAGAGAGTCCAGTTGCATGTGGGGCTGCGTAAAGGCTCCCCTGGGGAGTTCAGTTGTCCCCAAAGGCTTCCTTTCAGGGCAATTTTTGATGGGTGAAAGGGGCTCTATACGTGATTTCTAGGGTCATATTTACAATTCCTCTCAGATTCCGGTTAGGGATGTATTTAGGGTTGTTCAGAAAGAGCGAACACAGAGAGTCCAGTTGCATGTGGGGCTGCGTAAAGGCTCCCCTGGGGAGTTCAGTTGTACCCAAAGGCTTCCTTTCAGGGAAATTTTTGATGGGTGAAAGGGGCTCTGTACGTGATTTCTGGGATCATATTTTCAATTGCTCTCAGATTCCGGATAGGGATGTATTTAGGGTTGTTCAGAAAGAGCGAACACAGAGAGTCCAGTTGCATGTGGGGCTCCGTAAAGGCTCCCCGGGGGAGTTCAGTTGTACCCAAAGGCTTCCTTTCAGGGTAATTTTTGATGGGTGAAAGGGGCTCTGTTCACGTGATTTCTGGGATCATATTTTCAATTCCTCTCAGATTCCGGTTAGGGATGTATTTAGGGTTGTTCAGAAAGAGCGAACACAGAGAGTCCAGTTGCATGTGGGGCTGCGTAAAGGCTCCCCTGGGGAGTTCAGTTGTACCCAAAGGCTTCCTTTGGGGGCAATTTTTGATGGGTGAAAGGGGCTCTGTACGTGATTTCTGGGATCATATTTACAATTCCTCTCAGATTCCGGTTAGGGATGTATTTAGGGTTGTTCAGAAAGAGCGAACACAGAGAGTCCAGTTGCATGTGGGGCTGCGTAAAGGCTCCCCTGGGGAGTTCAGTTGTACCCAAAGGCTTCCTTTCAGGGCAATTTTTGATGGGTGAAAGGGGCTCTATACGTGATTTCTAGGGTCATATTTACAATTCCTCTCAGATTCCGGTTAGGGATGTATTTAGGGTTGTTCAGAAAGAGCGAACACAGAGAGTCCAGTTGCATGTGGGGCTGCGTAAAGGCTCCCCTGGGGAGTTCAGTTGTACCCAAAGGCTTCCTTTCAGGGCAATTTTTGATGGGTGAAAGGGGCTCTATACGTGATTTCTAGGGTCATATTTACAATTCCTCTCAGATTCCGGTTAGGGATGTATTTAGGGTTGTTCAGAAAGAGCGAACACAGAGAGTCCAGTTGCATGTGGGGCTGCGTAAAGGCTCCCCGGGGGAGTTCAGTTGTACCCAAAGGCTTCCTTTCAGGGTAATTTTTGATGGGTGAAAGGGGCTCTGTTCACGTGATTTCTGGGATCATATTTTCAATTCCTCTCAGATTCCGGTTAGGGATGTATTTAGGGTTGTTCAGAAAGAGCGAACACAGAGAGTCCAGTTGCATGTGGGGCTGCGTAAGGGCTCCCCTGGGGAGTTCAATTGTACCCAAAGGCTTCCTTTGGGGGCAATTTTTGATGGGTGAAAGGGGCTTTGTATGCGTTTTCTGTGGTCCGATTTTAAATTCCTCTCAGATTCCGAGAAGGGATGTATTTAGGGTTGTTCAGAAAGAGCGAACACAGAGAGTCCAGTTGCATGTGGGGCTGCGTAAAGGCTCCCCTGGGGAGTTCAGTTGTACCCAAAGGCTTCCTTTGGGGGCAATTTTTGATGGGTGAAAGGGGCTTTGTATGCGTTTTCTGTGGTCCGATTTTAAATTCCTCTCAGATTCCGAGAAGGGATGTATTTAGGGTTGTTCAGAAAGAGCGAACACAGAGAGCCCAGTTGCATGTGGGGCTGCGTAAAGGCTCCCCTGGGGAGTTCAGTTGTACCCAAAGGCTTCCTTTGGGGGCAATTTTTGATGGGTGAAAGGGGCTCTGTACGTGATTTCTGGGATCATATTTTCAATTCCTATCAGATTCCGGTTAGGGATGTATTTAGGGTTGTTCAGAAAGAGCGAACACAGAGAGTCCAGTTGCATGTGGGGCTGCGTAAAGGCTCCCCTGGGGAGTTCAGTTGTACCCAAAGGCTTCCTTTGGGGGCAATTTTTGATGGGTGAAAGGGGCTTTGTATGCGTTTTCTGTGGTCCTATTTTCAATTCCTCTCAGATTCCGAGAAGGGATGTATTTAGGGTTGTTCAGAAAGAGCGAACACAGAGAGCCCAGTTGCATGTGGGGCTGCGTAAAGGCTCCCCTGGGGAGTTCAGTTGTACCCAAAGGCTTCCTTTGGGGGCAATTTTTGATGGGTGAAAGGGGCTCTGTACGTGATTTCTGGGATCATATTTTCAATTCCTCTCAGATTCCGGTTAGGGATGTATTTAGGGTTGTTCAGAAAGAGCGAACACAGAGAGTCCGGTTGCATGTGGGGCTGCGTAAAGGCTCCCCTGGGGAGTTCAGTTGTACCCAAAGGCTTCCTTTGGGGGCAATTTTTGATGGGTGAAAGGGGCTTTGTATGCGTTTTCTGTGGCACGATTTTAAATTCCTCTCAGATTCCGAGAAGGGATGTATTTAGGGTTGTTCAGAAAGAGCGAACACAGAGAGTCCAGTTGCATGTGGGGCTGCGTAAAGGCTCCCCTGGGGAGTTCAGTTGTACCCAAAGGCTTCCTTTGGGGGCAATTTTTGATGGGTGAAAGGGGCTTTGTATGCGTTTTCTGTGGTCCGATTTTAAATTCCTCTCAGATTCCGAGAAGGGATGTATTTAGGGTTGTTCAGAAAGAGCGAACACAGAGAGCCCAGTTGCATGTGGGGCTGCGTAAAGGCTCCCCTGGGGAGTTCAGTTGTACCCAAAGGCTTCCTTTCAGGGTAATTTTTGATGGGTGAAAGGGGCTCTGTACGTGATTTCTGGGATCATATTTTCAATTCCTCTCAGATTCCGGTTAGGGATGTATTTAGGGTTGTTCAGAAAGAGCGAACACAGAGAGTCCGGTTGCATGTGGGGCTGCGTAAAGGGTCCCCTGGGGAGTTCAGTTGTACCCAAAGGCTTCCTTTCAGGGAAATTTTTGATGGGTGAAAGGGGCTCTGTACGTGATTTCTGGGGTCATATTTACAATTCCTCTCAGATTCCGGTAAGGGATGTATTTAGGGTTGTTCAGAAAGAGCGAACACAGAGAGTCCAGTTGCATGTGGGGCTGCGTAAAGGCTCCCCTGGGGAGTTCAGTTGTACCCAAAGGCTTCCTTTGGGGGCAATTTTTGATGGGTGAAAGGGGCTCTGTACGTGATTTCTGGGATGATATTTTCAATTCCTCTCAGATTCCGGTTAGGGATGTATTTAGGTTTGTTCAGAAAGAGCGAACACAGAGAGTCCAGTTGCATGTGGGGCTGCGTAAAGGCTCCCCTGGGGAGTTCAGTTGTACCCAAAGGCTTCCTTTCAGGGCAATTTTTGATGGGTGAAAGGGGCTTTGGATACGTTTTCTGGGGTCCTATTTTCAATTCCTCTCAGATTCCGGTTAGGGATGTATTTAGGGTTGTTCAGAAAGAGCGAACACAGAGAGTCCAGTTGCATGTGGGGCTGCGTAAAGGCTCCCCTGGGGAGTTCAGTTGTACCCAAAGGCTTCCTTTCAGGGTAATTTTTGATGGGTGAAAGGGGCTCTGTACGTGATTTCTGGGATCATATTTTCAATTGCTCTCAGATTCCGGTTAGGGATGTATTTAGGGTTGTTCAGAAAGAGCGAACACAGAGAGTCCAGTTGCATGTGGGGCTGCGTAAAGGCTCCCCTGGGGAGTTCAGTTGTACCCAAAGGCTTCCTTTCAGGGTAATTTTTGATGGGTGAAAGGGGCTCTGTACGTGATTTCTGGGATCATATTTTCAATTCCTCTCAGATTCCGGTTAGGGATGTATTTAGGGTTGTTCAGAAAGAGCGAACACAGAGAGTCCGGTTGCATGTGGGGCTGCGTAAAGGCTCCCCTGGGGAGTTCAGTTGTACCCAAAGGCTTCCTTTGGGGGCAATTTTTGATGGGTGAAAGGGGCTCTGTACACGTTTTCCAGGGTCCTATTTTCAATTCCTCTCACATTCCAGGAAGGGATGTATTTAGGGTTGTTCAGAAAGAGCGAACAAAGAGAGTCCGGTTGCATGTTGGGCTGCGTAAAGGCTCCCCTGGGGAGTTCAGTTGTACCCAAAGGCTTCCTTTCAGGGAAATTTTTGATGGGTGAAAGGGGCTCTGTACGTGATTTCTGGGGTCATATTTACAATTCCTCTCAGATTCCGGTTAGGGATGTATTTAGGGTTGTTCAGAAAGAGCGAACACAGAGAGTCCAGTTGCATGTGGGGCTGCGTAAAGGCTCCCCTGGGGAGTTCAGTTGTACCCAAAGGCTTCCTTTGGGGGCAATTTTTGATGGGTGAAAGGGGCTCTGTACGTGATTTCTGGGATCATATTTACAATTCCTCTCAGATTCCGGTTAGGGATGTATTTAGGGTTGTTCAGAAAGAGCGAACACAGAGAGTCCAGTTGCATGTGGGGCTGCGTAAAGGCTCCCCTGGGGAGTTCAGTTGTACCCAAAGGCTTCCTTTCAGGGCAATTTTTGATGGGTGAAAGGGGCTCTATACGTGATTTCTAGGGTCATATTTACAATTCCTCTCAGATTCCGGTTAGGGATGTATTTAGGGTTGTTCAGAAAGAGCGAACACAGAGAGTCCAGTTGCATGTGGGGCTGCGTAAAGGCTCCCCTGGGGAGTTCAGTTGTACCCAAAGGCTTCCTTTCAGGGAAATTTTTGATGGGTGAAAGGGGCTCTGTACGTGATTTCTGGGATCATATTTTCAATTGCTCTCAGATTCCGGATAGGGATGTATTTAGGGTTGTTCAGAAAGAGCGAACACAGAGAGTCCAGTTGCATGTGGGGCTGCGTAAAGGCTCCCCGGGGGAGTTCAGTTGTACCCAAAGGCTTCCTTTCAGGGTAATTTTTGATGGGTGAAAGGGGCTCTGTTCACGTGATTTCTGGGATCATATTTTCAATTCCTCTCAGATTCCGGTTAGGGATGTATTTAGGGTTGTTCAGAAAGAGCGAACACAGAGAGTCCAGTTGCATGTGGGGCTGCGTAAGGGCTCCCCTGGGGAGTTCAATTGTACCCAAAGGCTTCCTTTGGGGGCAATTTTTGATGGGTGAAAGGGGCTTTGTATGCGTTTTCTGTGGTCCGATTTTAAATTCCTCTCAGATTCCGAGAAGGGATGTATTTAGGGTTGTTCAGAAAGAGCGAACACAGAGAGTCCAGTTGCATGTGGGGCTGCGTAAAGGCTCCCCTGGGGAGTTCAGTTGTACCCAAAGGCTTCCTTTGGGGGCAATTTTTGATGGGTGAAAGGGGCTTTGTATGCGTTTTCTGTGGTCCGATTTTAAATTCCTCTCAGATTCCGGTT
The DNA here is from genome assembly GCA_036873955.1 of Mergus octosetaceus. Classification (NCBI taxonomy): domain Eukaryota; kingdom Metazoa; phylum Chordata; class Aves; order Anseriformes; family Anatidae; genus Mergus; species Mergus octosetaceus. The sequence continues at coordinate 7,525,406 of CM072317.1, forward strand.
AGGGATGTATTTAGGGTTGTTCAGAAAGAGCGAACACAGAGAGCCCAGTTGCATGTGGGGCTGCGTAAAGGCTCCCCTGGGGAGTTCAGTTGTACCCAAAGGCTTCCTTTGGGGGCAATTTTTGATGGGTGAAAGGGGCTCTGTACGTGATTTCTGGGATCATATTTTCAATTCCTATCAGATTCCGGTTAGGGATGTATTTAGGGTTGTTCAGAAAGAGCGAACACAGAGAGTCCAGTTGCATGTGGGGCTGCGTAAAGGCTCCCCTGGGGAGTTCAGTTGTACCCAAAGGCTTCCTTTGGGGGCAATTTTTGATGGGTGAAAGGGGCTTTGTATGCGTTTTCTGTGGTCCGATTTTAAATTCCTCTCAGATTCCGAGAAGGGATGTATTTAGGGTTGTTCAGAAAGAGCGAACACAGAGAGTCCGGTTGCATGTGGGGCTGCGTAAAGGCTCCCCTGGGGAGTTCAGTTGTACCCAAAGGCTTCCTTTGGGGGCAATTTTTGATGGGTGAAAGGGGCTCTGTACACGTTTTCCAGGGTCCTATTTTCAATTCCTCTCAGATTCCGGTAAGGGATGTATTTAGGGTTGTTCAGAAAGAGCGAACACAGAGAGTCCAGTTGCATGTGGGGCTGCGTAAAGGCTCCCCTGGGGAGTTCAGTTGTACCCAAAGGCTTCCTTTGGAGGCAATTTTTGATGGGTGAAAGGGGCTCTGTACGTGATTTCTGGGATCATATTTTCAATTGCTCTCAGATTCCGGTTAGGGATGTATTTAGGGTTGTTCAGAAAGAGCGAACACAGAGAGTCCAGTTGCATGTGGGGCTGCGTAAAGGCTCCCCTGGGGAGTTCAGTTGTGCCCAAAGGCTTCCTTTCAGGGTAATTTTTGATGGGTGAAAGGGGCTCTGTACGTGATTTCTGGGGTCCTATTTTCAATTCCTCTCAGATTCCGGTTAGGGATGTATTTAGGGTTGTTCAGAAAGAGCGAACACAGAGAGTCCAGTTGCATGTGGGGCTGCGTAAAGGCTCCCCTGGGGAGTTCAGTTGTACCCAAAGGCTTCCTTTCAGGGTAATTTTTGATGGGTGAAAGGGGCTCTGTACGTGATTTCTGGGATCATATTTTCAATTGCTCTCAGATTCCGGTTAGGGATGTATTTAGGGTTGTTCAGAAAGAGCGAACACAGAGAGTCCAGTTGCATGTGGGGCTGCGTAAAGGCTCCCCTGGGGAGTTCAGTTGTACCCAAAGGCTTCCTTTCAGGGCAATTTTTGATGGGTGAAAGGGGCTCTGTACGTGATTTCTGGGATCATATTTTCAATTGCTCTCAGATTCCGGTTAGGGATGTATTTAGGGTTGTTCAGAAAGAGCGAACACAGAGAGTCCAGTTGCATGTGGGGCTGCGTAAAGGCTCCCCTGGGGAGTTCAGTTGTACCCAAAGGCTTCCTTTGGGGGCAATTTTTGATGGGTGAAAGGGGCTTTGCATGCGTTTTCTGGGGTCCTATTTTAAATTCCTCTCAGATTCCGGTTAGGGATGTATTTAGGGTTGTTCAGAAAGAGCGAACACAGAGAGTCCAGTTGCATGTGGGGCTGCGTAAAGGCTCCCCTGGGGAGTTCAGTTGTACCCAAAGGCTTCCTTTGGGGGCAATTTTTGATGGGTGAAAGGGGCTCTGTACGTGATTTCTGGGGTCCTATTTTCAATTCCTCTCAGATTCCGGTTAGGGATGTATTTAGGGTTGTTCAGAAAGAGCGAACACAGAGAGTCCAGTTGCATGTGGGGCTGCGTAAAGGCTCCCCTGGGGAGTTCAGTTGTACCCAAAGGCTTCCTTTCAGGGTAATTTTTGATGGGTGAAAGGGGCTCTGTACGTGATTTCTGGGATCATATTTTCAATTGCTCTCAGATTCCGGTTAGGGATGTATTTAGGGTTGTTCAGAAAGAGCGAACACAGAGAGTCCAGTTGCATGTGGGGCTGCGTAAAGGCTCCCCTGGGGAGTTCAGTTGTACCCAAAGGCTTCCTTTCAGGGTAATTTTTGATGGGTGAAAGGGGCTCTGTACGTGATTTCTGGGATCATATTTTCAATTCCTCTCAGATTCCGGTTAGGGATGTATTTAGGGTTGTTCAGAAAGAGCGAACACAGAGAGTCCGGTTGCATGTGGGGCTGCGTAAAGGCTCCCCTGGGGAGTTCAGTTGTACCCAAAGGCTTCCTTTGGGGGCAATTTTTGATGGGTGAAAGGGGCTCTGTACACGTTTTCCAGGGTCCTATTTTCAATTCCTCTCACATTCCAGGAAGGGATGTATTTAGGGTTGTTCAGAAAGAGCGAACACAGAGAGTCCAGTTGCATGTGGGGCTGCGTAAGGGCTCCCCTGGGGAGTTCAATTGTACCCAAAGGCTTCCTTTGGGGGCAATTTTTGATGGGTGAAAGGGGCTTTGTATGCGTTTTCTGTGGTCCGATTTTAAATTCCTCTCAGATTCCGAGAAGGGATGTATTTAGGGTTGTTCAGAAAGAGCGAACACAGAGAGTCCAGTTGCATGTGGGGCTGCGTAAAGGCTCCCCTGGGGAGTTCAGTTGTACCCAAAGGCTTCCTTTGGGGGCAATTTTTGATGGGTGAAAGGGGCTTTGTATGCGTTTTCTGTGGTCCGATTTTAAATTCCTCTCAGATTCCGGTTAGGGATGTATTTAGGGTTGTTCAGAAAGAGCGAACACAGAGAGCCCAGTTGCATGTGGGGCTGCGTAAAGGCTCCCCTGGGGAGTTCAGTTGTACCCAAAGGCTTCCTTTGGGGGCAATTTTTGATGGGTGAAAGGGGCTCTGTACGTGATTTCTGGGATCATATTTTCAATTCCTATCAGATTCCGGGTAGGGAAATATTTAGGGTTGTTCAGAAAGAGCGAACACAGAGAGTCCAGTTGCATGTGGGGCTGCGTAAAGGCTCCCCTGGGGAGTTCAGTTGTACCCAAAGGCTTCCTTTGGGGGCAATTTTTGATGGGTGAAAGGGGCTTTGTATGCGTTTTCTGTGGTCCGATTTTAAATTCCTCTCAGATTCCGAGAAGGGATGTATTTAGGGTTGTTCAGAAAGAGCGAACACAGAGAGTCCGGTTGCATGTGGGGCTGCGTAAAGGCTCCCCTGGGGAGTTCAGTTGTACCCAAAGGCTTCCTTTGGGGGCAATTTTTGATGGGTGAAAGGGGCTCTGTACACGTTTTCCAGGGTCCTATTTTCAATTCCTCTCAGATTCCGGTAAGGGATGTATTTAGGGTTGTTCAGAAAGAGCGAACACAGAGAGTCCAGTTGCATGTGGGGCTGCGTAAAGGCTCCCCTGGGGAGTTCAGTTGTACCCAAAGGCTTCCTTTGGAGGCAATTTTTGATGGGTGAAAGGGGCTCTGTACGTGATTTCTGGGATCATATTTTCAATTGCTCTCAGATTCCGGTTAGGGATGTATTTAGGGTTGTTCAGAAAGAGCGAACACAGAGAGTCCAGTTGCATGTGGGGCTGCGTAAAGGCTCCCCTGGGGAGTTCAGTTGTGCCCAAAGGCTTCCTTTCAGGGTAATTTTTGATGGGTGAAAGGGGCTCTGTACGTGATTTCTGGGGTCCTATTTTCAATTCCTCTCAGATTCCGGTTAGGGATGTATTTAGGGTTGTTCAGAAAGAGCGAACACAGAGAGTCCAGTTGCATGTGGGGCTGCGTAAAGGCTCCCCTGGGGAGTTCAGTTGTACCCAAAGGCTTCCTTTCAGGGTAATTTTTGATGGGTGAAAGGGGCTCTGTACGTGATTTCTGGGATCATATTTTCAATTGCTCTCAGATTCCGGTTAGGGATGTATTTAGGGTTGTTCAGAAAGAGCGAACACAGAGAGTCCAGTTGCATGTGGGGCTGCGTAAAGGCTCCCCTGGGGAGTTCAGTTGTACCCAAAGGCTTCCTTTCAGGGCAATTTTTGATGGGTGAAAGGGGCTCTGTACGTGATTTCTGGGATCATATTTTCAATTGCTCTCAGATTCCGGTTAGGGATGTATTTAGGGTTGTTCAGAAAGAGCGAACACAGAGAGTCCAGTTGCATGTGGGGCTGCGTAAAGGCTCCCCTGGGGAGTTCAGTTGTACCCAAAGGCTTCCTTTGGGGGCAATTTTTGATGGGTGAAAGGGGCTTTGCATGCGTTTTCTGGGGTCCTATTTTAAATTCCTCTCAGATTCCGGTTAGGGATGTATTTAGGGTTGTTCAGAAAGAGCGAACACAGAGAGTCCAGTTGCATGTGGGGCTGCGTAAAGGCTCCCCTGGGGAGTTCAGTTGTACCCAAAGGCTTCCTTTGGGGGCAATTTTTGATGGGTGAAAGGGGCTCTGTACGTGATTTCTGGGGTCCTTTTTACAATTCCTCTCAGATTCCGGTTAGGGATGTATTTAGGGTTGTTCAGAAAGAGCGAACACAGAGAGTCCAGTTGCATGTGGGGCTGCGTAAAGGCTCCCCTGGGGAGTTCAGTTGTACCCAAAGGCTTCCTTTGGGGGCAATTTTTGATGGGTGAAAGGGGCTTTGTATGCGTTTTCTGTGGTCCGATTTTAAATTCCTCTCAGATTCCGAGAAGGGATGTATTTAGGGTTGTTCAGAAAGAGCGAACACAGAGAGTCCAGTTGCATGTGGGGCTGCGTAAAGGCTCCCCTGGGGAGTTCAGTTGTACCCAAAGGCTTCCTTTGGGGGCAATTTTTGATGGGTGAAAGGGGCTTTGTATGCGTTTTCTGGGGTCCTATTTTAAATTCCTCTCACATTCCGGTTAGGGATGTATTTAGGGTTGTTCAGAAAGAGCGAACACAGAGAGTCCAGTTGCATGTGGGGCTGCGTAAAGGCTCCCCTTTGGAGTTCAGCTGTACCCAAAGGCTTCCTTTCAGGGCAATTTTTGATGGGTGAAAGCGGCTCTGTACGTGATTTCTGGGATCATATTTTCAATTGCTCTCAGATTCCGGTTAGGGATGTATTTAGGGTTGCTCAGAGAGAGCGAACACAGAGAGTCCAGTTGCATGTGGGGCTGCGTAAAGGCTCTCCTGGGGAGTTCAGTTGTACCCAAAGGCTTCCTTTGGGGACAATTTTTGATGGGTGAAAGGGGCTTTGCATGCGTTTTCTGGGGTCCTATTTTAAATTCCTCTCAGATTCCGAGAAGGGATGTATTTAGGGCTGTTCAGAAAGAGCGAACACAGAGAGTCCAGTTGCATGTGGGGCTGCGTAAAGGCTCCCCTGGGGAGTTCAGTTGTACCCAAAGGCTTCCTTTCAGGGCAATTTTTGATGGGTGAAAGGGGCTCTGTACGTGATTTCTGGGGTCATATTTACAATTCCTCTCAGATTCCGGTTAGGGATGTATTTAGGGTTGTTCAGAAAGAGCGAACACAGAGAGTCCAGTTGCATGTGGGGCTGCGTAAGGGCTCCCCTGGGGAGTTCAGTTGTTCCCAAAGGCTTCCTTTCAGGGCAATTTTTGATGGGTGAAAGGGGCTTTGTATACGTTTTCTGGGGTCCTATTTTCAATTCCTCTCAGATTCCGGTTAGGGATGTATTTAGGGTTGTTCAGAAAGAGCGAACACAGAGAGTCCAGTTGCATGTGGGGCTGCGTAAAGGCTCCCCTGGGGAGTTCAGTTGTACCCAAAGGCTTCCTTATGGGGCAATTTTTGATGGGTGAAAGGGGCTCTGTACGTGATTTCTGGGATCATATTTTCAATTGCTCTCAGATTCCGGTTAGTGATGTATTTAGGGTTGCTCAGAAAAAGCGAACACAGAGAGTCCAGTTGCATGTGGGGCTGCGTAAAGGCTCCCCTGGGGAGTTCAGTTGTACCCAAAGGCTTCCTTTCAGGGCAATTTTTGATGCGTGAAAGGGGCTTTGTATGCGTTTTCTGGGGTCCTATTTTAAATTCCTCTCACATTCCGAGAAGGGATGTATTTAGGGTTGTTCAGAAAGAGCGAACACAGAGAGTCCAGTTGCATGTGGGGCTGCGTAAAGGCTCCCCTGGGGAGTTCAGTTGTACCCAAAGGCTTCCTTTGGGGGCAATTTTTGATGGGTGAAAGGGGCTTTGCATGCGTTTTCTGGGGTCCTATTTTAAATTCCTCTCAGATTCCGAGAAGGGATGTATTTAGGGCTGTTCAGAAAGAGCGAACACAGAGAGTCCAGTTGCATGTGGGGCTGCGTAAAGGCTCCCCTGGGGAGTTCAGTTGTACCCAAAGGCTTCCTTTCAGGGCAATTTTTGATGGGTGAAAGGGGCTCTGTACGTGATTTCTGGGGTCATATTTACAATTCCTCTCAGATTCCGGTTAGGGATGTATTTAGGGTTGTTCAGAAAGAGCGAACACAGAGAGTCCAGTTGCATGTGGGGCTGCGTAAAGGCTCCCCTGGGGAGTTCAGTTGTACCCAAAGGCTTCCTTATGGGGCAATTTTTGATGGGTGAAAGGGGCTTTGTATGCGTTTTCTGGGGTCCTATTTTAAATTCCTCTCACATTCCGGGAAGGGATGTATTTAGGGTTCTTCAGAAAGAGCGAACACAGAGAGTCCAGTTGCATGTGGGGCTGCGTAAAGGCTCCTCTGGGGAGTTCAGTTGTACCCAAAGGCTTCCCTTCAGGGAAATTTTTGATGGGTGAAAGCGGCTCTGTACGTGATTTCTGGGGTCTTATTTACAATTCCTCTCAGATTCCGGTTAGGGATGTATTTAGGGTTGTTCAGAAAGAGCGAACACAGAGAGTCCAGTTGCATGTGGGGCTGCGTAAAGGCTCCCCTGGGGAGTTCAGTTGTACCCAAAGGCTTCCTTTGGGGGAATTTTTTGATGTGTGAAAGGGGCTTAGCATGCGTTTTCTGGGGTCCTATTTTAAATTCCTCTCAGATTCCGAGAAGGGATGTATTTAGGGTTGTTCAGAAAGAGCGAACACAGAGAGTCCAGTTGCATGTGGGGCTGCGTAAAGGCTCCCCTGGGGAGTTCAGTTGTACCCAAAGGCTTCCTTTGGGGGCAATTTTTGATGGGTGAAAGGGGCTTTGTATGCGTTTTCTGTGGTCCGATTTTAAATTCCTCTCAGATTCCGGTTAGGGATGTATTTAGGGTTGTTCAGAAAGGGCGAACACAGAGAGTCCAGTTGCATGTGGGGCTGCGTAAAGGCTCCCCTGGGGAGTTCAGTTGTACCCAAAGGCTTCCTTTCAGGGTAATTTTTGATGGGTGAAAGGGGCTCTGTACGTGATTTCTGGGGTCATATTTACAATTCCTCTCAGATTCCGGGAAGGGATGTATTTAGGGTTGTTCAGAAAGAGCGAACACAGAGAGTCCAGTTGCATGTGGGGCTGCGTAAAGGCTCTCCTGGGGAGTTCAGTTGTACCCAAAGGCTTCCTTTGGGGGCAATTTTTGATGGGTGAAAGGGGCTTTGCATGCGTTTTCTGGGGTCCTATTTTAAATTCCTCTCAGATTCCGAGAAGAGATGTATTTAGGGCTGTTCAGAAAGAGCGAACACAGAGAGTCCAGTTGCATGTGGGGCTGCGTAAAGGCTCCCCTGGGGAGTTCAGTTGTACCCAAAGGCTTCCTTTGGGGGCAATTTCTGATGGGTGAAAGGGGCTCTGTACACGTTTTCCAGGGTCCTATTTTCAATTCCTCTCACATTCCGGGAAGGGGTGTATTTAGGGTTGTTCAGAAAGAGCGAACACAGAGAGTCCAGTTGCATGTGGGGCTGCGTAAAGGCTCCCCTGGGGAGTTCAGTTGTACCCAAAGGCTTCCTTTGGGGGCAATTTTTGATGGGTGAAAGGGGCTCTGTACGTGATTTCTGGGGTCCTATTTTTAATTCCTCTCACATTCCAGGAAGGGATGTATTTAGGGTTGTTCAGAAAGAGCGAACACAGAGAGTCCAGTTGCATGTGGGGCTGCGTAAAGGCTCCCCTGGGGAGTTCAGTTGTACCCAAAGGCTTCCTTTCAGGGCAATTTTTGATGGGTGAAAGGGGCTCTATACGTGATTTCTAGGGAAATGGGCTCTGTATGCATTTTCTGGGGGCTTATTTTAAATTCCTTCAGATTCCTGGTAGGGAGATATTTAGCATTGTTCAGAAAGAGCGAACACAGAGAGTCCAGCTGCATGTGGGGCTGAGTGAAGGCTCTCCTGGGGAGTTCAGTTGTACCCAAAGGCTTCCTTTGGGGGCAATTTTTGATTGGCAAAAAAGTGCCTTGTACGCATTTTCTGGGGTCCTATTTTCAATTCCTCTCAGATTCCGGGTAGGGATGTATTTAGTGTTGTTCAGAAAGAGCGAACACAGAGAGTTCAGCTGCATGTGGGGCTGCGTGAAGGCTCCCCTGAGTAGTACAGTTGTACCCAAAGGCTTCCTTTGGGTGCAATTTTTGATTGGAAAAAAAGCGCCTTGTACGCGTTTTCTGGGGTCCTATTTTCATTTCTCTCAGATTCCGGGTAGGGATGTACTTAGGGTTTTTAAGAAAGAGTTAACACTGAGTGTCCAGTTGCATGTCGGTCTGCATGACGGCTCCCATGGGGAGTTCAGTTGTACCCAAAGACTTCCTTTCGGGTCAATTTTTGATGGGCGAAAGGGGCTCTGTACACGATTTCCGGGGACCTATTTTCAATTCCTCTCAGATTCCGGGTAGGGATGTATTTAGGGTTGATCAGAAAGAGTGAACACAGAGAGTCCAGTTGCATGTGGGGCTGCGTAAAGGTTCCCCTGGAGACTTCAATTGTACCCAAAGGCTTCCTTTGGGTACAATTTTTGATAGGCAAAATGAGCCTTGTACACGATTTCTGGGGTCCTATTTTCAATTCCTCTCAGATTCTAGGTAGGGCTGTATTTAGGGTTGTTCAGAAAGAGCGAACACAGAGAGTTCAGTTGCATGTGTGGCTGCGTAAAGGCTCCCCTGGGGAGTTCAGCCATACCAAAGACTTCCTTTGGGGACAATTTTTGATGGTTGAAAAGGGCTCTGTACGCGTTTTCTGGGGTCTTATTTTAAATTCCATCAGATTCCGGTTAGGGAGATATTTAGCGTTGTTCAGAAAGAGCGAACACAGAGAGTCCAGTTGCATGTGGGGCTGCGTAAAGGCTCCCCTGGGGAGTTCAGTTGTACCCAAAGGCTTCCTTTGGGGGCAATTTTTGATGGGTGAAAGGGGCTCTGTACGTGATTTCTGGGATCAGATTTACAATTCCTCTCAGATTCCGGTTAGGGATGTATTTAGGGTTGTTCAGAAAGAGCGAACACAGAGAGTCCAGTTGCATATGGGGCTGCGGAAAGGCTCCCCTGGGGAGTTCAGTTGTACCCAAAGGCTTCCTTTGGGGGCAATTTTTGATGGGTGAAAGGGGCTCTGTACGTGATTTCTGGGATCATATTTTCAATTGCTCTCAGATTCCGGTTAGGGATGTATTTAGGGTTGCTCAGAGAGAGCGAACACAGAGAGTCCAGTTGCATGTGGGGCTGCGTAAAGGCTCCCCTGGGGAGTTCACTTGTACCCAAAGGCTTCCTTTGGGGGCAATTTTTGATGGGTGAAAGGGGCTTTGTATGCGTTTTCTGGGGTCCTATTTTAAATTCCTCTCACATTCCGAGAAGGGATGTATTTAGGGTTGTTCAGAAAGAGCGAACACAGAGAGTCCAGTTGCATGTGGGGCTGCGTAAAGGCTCCCCTGGGGAGTTCAGTTGTACCCAAAGGCTTCCTTTGGGGGAAATTTTTGATGGGTGAAAGCGGCTCTGTACGTGATTTCTGGGGTCCTATTTACAATTCGTCTCAGATTCCGGTTAGGGATGTATTTAGGGTTGTTCAGAAAGAGCGAACACAGAGAGTCCAGTTGCATATGGGGCTGCGTAAAGGCTCCCCTGGGGAGTTCAGTTGTACCCAAAGGCTTCCTTTGGGGGCAATTTTTGATGGGTGAAAGGGGCTTTGTATGCGTTTTCTGGGGTCCTATTTTAAATTCCTCTCAGATTCCGAGAAGGGATGTATTTAGGGTTGTTCAGAAAGAGCGAACACAGAGAGTCCAGTTGCATGTGGGGCTGCGTAAAGGCTCCTCTGGGGAGTTCAGTTGTACCCAAAGGCTTCCTTTGGTGGCAATTTTTGATGGGTGAAAGGGGCTCTGTACACGTTTTCCAGGATCCTATTTACAATTCCTCTCACATTCCGAGAAGGGATGTATTTAGGGTTGTTCAGAAAGAGCGAACACAGAGAGTCCAGTTGCATGTGGGGCTGCGTAAGGGCTCCGCTGGGGAGTTCAGTTGTTCCCAAAGGCTTCCTTTCAGGGAAATTTTTGATGGGTGAAAGGGGCTCTGTACATGATTTCTGGGGTCATATTTACAATTCCTCTCAGATTCCGGTTAGGGATGTATTTAGGGTTGTTCAGAAAGAGCGAACACAGAGAGTCCAGTTGCATGTGGGGCTGCGTAAAGGCTCCCCTGGGGAGTTCAGTTGTACCCAAAGGCTTCCTTTGGGGGCAATTTTTGATGGGTGAAAGGGGCTTAGCATGCGTTTTCTGGGGTCCTATTTTAAATTCCTCTCAGATTCCGAGAAGGGATGTATTTAGGGCTGTTCAGAAAGAGCGAACACAGAGAGTCCAGTTGCATGTGGGGCTGCGTAAAGGCTCCCCTGGGGAGTTCAGTTGTACCCAAAGGCTTCCTTTGGGGGCAATTTTTGATGGGTGAAAGGGGCTCTGTACACGTTTTCCAGGGTCCTATTTTCAATTCCTCTCACATTCCGGGAAGGGGTGTATTTAGGGTTGTTCAGAAAGAGCGAACACAGAGAGTCCAGTTGCATGTGGGGCTGCGTAAGGGCTCCCCTGGGGAGTTCAGTTGTTCCCAAAGGCTTCCTTTCAGGGCAATTTTTGATGGTGAAAGGGGCTTTGTATACGTTTTCTGGGGTCCTATTTTAAATTCCTCTCACATTCCGGGAAGGGATGTATTTAGGGTTGTTCAGAAAGAGCGAACACAGAGAGTCCAGTTGCATGTGGGTCTGCGTATAGGCTCCCCTGGGGAGTTCAGTTGTACCCAAAGGCTTCCTTTCAGGGAAATTTTTGATGGGTGAAAGGGGCTCTGTACGTGATTTCTGGAGTCTTATTTACAATTCCTCTCAGATTCCGGTTAGGGATGTATTTAGGGTTGTTCAGAAAGAGCGAACACAGAGAGTCCAGTTGCATGTGGGGCTGCGTAAAGGCTCCCCTGGGGAGTTCAGTTGTACCCAAAGGCTTCCTTTGGGGGCAATTTTTGATGGGTGAAAGGGGCTCTGTACACGTTTTCTGGGGTCCTATTTTAAATTCCTCTCAGATTCCGGTTAGGGATGTATTTAGGGTTGTTCAGAAAGAGCGAACACAGAGAGTCCGGTTGCATGTGGGGCTGCGTAAAGGCTCCCCTGGGGAGTTCAGTTGTACCCAAAGGCTTCCTTTGGGGGCAATTTTTGATGGGTGAAAGGGGCTCTGTACACGTTTTCCAGGGTCCTATTTTCAATTCCTCTCACATTCCGGGAAGGGATGTATTTAGGGTTGTTCAGAAAGAGCGAACACAGAGAGTCCAGTTGCATGTGGGGCTGCGTAAAGGCTCCCCTGGGGAGTTCAGTTGTACCCAAAGGCTTCCTTTCAGGGAAATTTTTGATGGGTGAAAGCGGCTCTGTACGTGATTTCTGGGGTCCTATTTACAATTCGTCTCAGATTCCGGTTAGGGATGTATTTAGGGTTGTTCAGAAAGAGCGAACACAGAGAGTCCAGTTGCATATGGGGCTGCGTAAAGGCTCCCCTGGGGAGTTCAGTTGTACCCAAAGGCTTCCTTTCAGGGAAATTTTTGATGGGTGAAAGCGGCTCTGTATGTGATTTCTGGGGTCATATTTACAATTCCTCTCAGATTCCGGTTAGGGATGTATTTAGGGTTGTTCAGAAAGAGCGAACACAGAGAGTCCAGTTGCATGTGGGGCTGCGTAAAGGCTCCCCTGGGGAGTTCAGTTGTACCCAAAGGCTTCCTTTGGGGGCAATTTTTGATGGGTGAAAGGGGCTTTGTATGCGTTTTCTGGGGTCCTATTTTAAATTCCTCTCAGATTCCGAGAAGGGATGTATTTAGGGTTCTTCAGAAAGAGCGAACACAGAGAGTCCAGTTGCATGTGGGGCTGCGTAAAGGCTCCTCTGGGGAGTTCAGTTGTACCCAAAGGCTTCCTTTGGTGGCAATTTTTGATGGGTGAAAGGGGCTCTGTACACGTTTTCCAGGATCCTATTTACAATTCCTCTCACATTCCGAGAAGGGATGTATTTAGGGTTGTTCAGAAAGAGCGAACACAGAGAGTCCAGTTGCATGTGGGGCTGCGTAAGGGCTCCGCTGGGGAGTTCAGTTGTTCCCAAAGGCTTCCTTTGGGGGCAATTTTTGATGGGTGAAAGGGGCTCTGTACGTGATTTCTGGGGTCATATTTACAATTCCTCTCAGATTCCGGTTAGGGATGTATTTAGGGTTGTTCAGAAAGAGCGAACACAGAGAGTCCAGTTGCATGTGGGGCTGCGTAAAGGCTCCCCTGGGGAGTTCAGTTGTACCCAAAGGCTTCCTTTGGGGGCAATTTTTGATGGGTGAAAGGGGCTTAGCATGCGTTTTCTGGGGTCCTATTTTAAATTCCTCTCAGATTCCGAGAAGGGATGTATTTAGGGCTGTTCAGAAAGAGCGAACACAGAGAGTCCAGTTGCATGTGGGGCTGCGTAAAGGCTCCCCTGGGGAGTTCAGTTGTACCCAAGGCTTCCTTTGGGGGCAATTTTTGATGGGTGAAAGGGGCTCTGTACACGTTTTCCAGGGTCCTATTTTCAATTCCTCTCACATTCCGGGAAGGGGTGTATTTAGGGTTGTTCAGAAAGAGCGAACACAGAGAGTCCAGTTGCATGTGGGGCTGCGTAAGGGCTCCCCTGGGGAGTTCAGTTGTTCCCAAAGGCTTCCTTTCAGGGCAATTTTTGATGGGTGAAAGGGGCTTTGTATACGTTTTCTGGGGTCCTATTTTAAATTCCTCTCACATTCCGGGAAGGGATGTATTTAGGGTTGTTCAGAAAGAGCGAACACAGAGAGTCCAGTTGCATGTGGGTCTGCGTATAGGCTCCCCTGGGGAGTTCAGTTGTACCCAAAGGCTTCCTTTCAGGGAAATTTTTGATGGGTGAAAGGGGCTCTGTACGTGATTTCTGGAGTCTTATTTACAATTCCTCTCAGATTCCGGTTAGGGATGTATTTAGGGTTGTTCAGAAAGAGCGAACACAGAGAGTCCAGTTGCATGTGGGGCTGCGTAAAGGCTCCCCTGGGGAGTTCAGTTGTACCCAAAGGCTTCCTTTGGGGGCAATTTTTGATGGGTGAAAGGGGCTCTGTACACGTTTTCTGGGGTCCTATTTTAAATTCCTCTCAGATTCCGGTTAGGGATGTATTTAGGGTTGTTCAGAAAGAGCGAACACAGAGAGTCCGGTTGCATGTGGGGCTGCGTAAAGGCTCCCCTGGGGAGTTCAGTTGTACCCAAAGGCTTCCTTTGGGGGCAATTTTTGATGGGTGAAAGGGGCTCTGTACACGTTTTCCAGGGTCCTATTTTCAATTCCTCTCACATTCCGGGAAGGGATGTATTTAGGGTTGTTCAGAAAGAGCGAACACAGAGAGTCCAGTTGCATGTGGGGCTGCGTAAAGGCTCCCCTGGGGAGTTCAGTTGTACCCAAAGGCTTCCTTTCAGGGAAATTTTTGATGGGTGAAAGGGGCTCTGTACGTGATTTCTGGGGTCATATTTACAATTCCTCTCAGATTCCGGTTAGGGATGTATTTAGGGTTGTTCAGAAAGAGCGAACACAGAGAGTCCAGTTGCATGTGGGGCTGCGTAAAGGCTCCCCTGGGGAGTTCAGTTGTACCCAAAGGCTTCCTTTGGGGGCAATTTTTGATGGGTGAAAGGGGCTCTGTACGTGATTTCTGGGATCATATTTACAATTCCTCTCAGATTCCGGTTAGGGATGTATTTAGGGTTGTTCAGAAAGAGCGAACACAGAGAGTCCAGTTGCATGTGGGGCTGCGTAAAGGCTCCACTGGGGAGTTCAGTTGTACCCAAAGGCTTCCTTTCAGGGAAATTTTTGATGGGTGAAAGGGGCTCTGTACGTGATTTCTGGGGTCATATTTACAATTCCTCTCAGATTCCGGTTAGGGATGTATTTAGGGTTCTTCAGAAAGAGCGAACACAGAGAGTCCAGTTTCATGTGGGTCTGCGTAAAGGCTCCTCTGGGGAGTTTAGTTGTACCCAAAGGCTTCCCTTCAGGGAAATTTTTGATGGGTTAAAGCGGCTCTTTACGTGATTTCTGGGGTCTTATTTACAATTCCTCTCAGATTCCGGTTATGGATGAATTTAGGGTTGTTCAGAAAGAGCGAACACAGAGAGTCCAGCTGCATGTGGGGCTGCGTGAAGGCTCCCCTGAGTAGTACAGTTGTACCCAAAGGCTTCCTTTGGGGGCAATTTTTGATTGGAAAAAAAGCGCCTTGTACGCGTTTTCTGGGGTCCTATTTTCATTTCTCTCAGATTCCGGGTAGGGATGTACTTAGGGTTTTTAAGAAAGAGTTAACACTGAGTGTCCAGTTGCATGTCGGTCTGCATGACGGCTCCCATGGGGAGTTCAGTTGTACCCAAAGACTTCCTTTCGGGTCAATTTTTGATGGGCGAAAGGGGCTCTGTACACGATTTCCGGGGACCTATTTTCAATTCCTCTCAGATTCCGGGTAGGGATGTATTTAGGGTTCATCAGAAAGAGTGAACACAGAGAGTCCAGTTGCATGTGGGGCTGCGTAAAGGTTCCCCTGGAGACTTCAATTTTACCCAAAGGCTTCCTTTGGGTACAATTTTTGATAGGCAAAATGGGCCTTGTACACGATTTCTGGGGTCCTATTTTCAATTCCTCTCAGATTCTAGGTAGGGCTGTATTTAGGGTTGTTCAGAAAGAGCGAACACAGAGAGTCCAGTTGCATGTGTGGCTGCGTAAAGGCTCCCCTGGGGAGTTCAGCCATACCAAAGACTTCCTTTGGGGACAATTTTTGATGGTTGAAAAGGGCTCTGTACGCGTTTTCTGGGGTCTTATTTTAAATTCCATCAGATTCCGGTTAGGGAGATATTTAGCGTTGTTCAGAAAGAGCGAACACAGAGAGTCCAGTTGCATGTGGGGCTGCGTAAAGGCTCCCCTGGGGAGTTCAGTTGTACCCAAAGGCTTCCTTTGGGGGCAATTTTTGATGGGTGAAAGGGGCTCTGTACGTGATTTCTGGGATCATATTTTCAATTGCTCTCAGATTCCGGTTAGGGATGTATTTAGGGTTGTTCAGAAAGAGCGAACACAGAGAGTCCAGTTGCATGTGGGGCTGCGTAAAGGCTCCCCTAGGGAGTTCAGTTGTACCCAAAGGCTTCCTTTCAGGGCAATTTTTGATGGGTGAAAGGGGCTCTGTACGTGATTTCTGGGGTCCTATTTACAATTCCTCTCATATTCCGGTTAGGGATGTATATAGGGTTGTTCAGAAAGAGCGAACACAGAGAGTCCAGTTGCATGTGGGGCTGCGTAAAGGCTCCCCTGGGGAGTTCAGTTGTACCCAAAGGCTTCCTTTCAGGGAAATTTTTGATGGGTGAAAGGGGCTCTGTTCACGTGATTTCTGGGATCATATTTTCAATTCCTCTCAGATTCCGGTTAGGGATGTATTTAGGGTTGTTCAGAAAGAGCGAACACAGAGAGTCCAGTTGCATGTGGGGCTGCGTAAGGGCTCCCCTGGGGAGTTCAGTTGTACCCAAAGGCTTCCTTTCAGGGCAATTTTTGATGGGTGAAAGGGGCTTTGTATGCGTTTTCTGGGGTCCTATTTTAAATTCCTCTCACATTCCGGTTAGGGATGTATTTAGGCTTGTTCAGAAAGAGCGAACACAGAGAGTCCAGTTGCATGTGGGGCTGCGTAAAGGCTCCCCTGGGGAGTTCAGTTGTACCCAAAGGCTTCCTTTCAGGGTAATTTTTGATGGGTGAAAGGGGCTCTGTTCACGTGATTTCTGGGATCATATTTTCAATTCCTCTCAGATTCCGGTTAGGGATGTATTTAGGGTTGTTCAGAAAGAGCGAACACAGAGAGTCCAGTTGCATGTGGGGCTGCGTAAGGGCTCCCCTGGGGAGTTCAGTTGTACCCAAAGGCTTCCTTTCAGGGCAATTTTTGATGGGTGAAAGGGACTTTGTATGCGTTTTCTGGGGTCCTATTTTAAATTCCTCTCACATTCCGGTTAGGGATGTATTTAGGCTTGTTCAGAAAGAGCGAACACAGAGAGTCCAGTTGCATGTGGGGCTGCGTAAGGGCTCCCCTGGGGAGTTCAGTTGTACCCAAAGGCTTCCTTTGGGGGCAATTTTTGACGGGTGAAAGGGGCTTTGTATGCGTTTTCTGTGGTCCGATTTTAAATTCCTCTCAGATTCCGAGAAGGGATGTATTTAGGGTTGTTCAGAAAGAGCGAACACAGAGAGTCCAGTTGCATGTGGGGCTGCGTAAAGGCTCCCTTGGGGAGTTCAGTTGTACCCAAAGGCTTCCTTTCAGGGAAATTTTTGATGGGTGAAAGCGGCTCTGTACGTGATTTCTGGGGTCTTATTTACAATTCCTCTCAGATTCCGGTTAGGGATGTATTTAGGGTTGTTCAGAAAGAGCGAACACAGAGAGTCCAGTTGCATGTGGGGCTGCGTAAAGGCTCCCCTGGGGAGTTCAGTTGTACCCAAAGACTTCCTTTCGGGTCAATTTTTGATGGGCGAAAGGGGCTCTGTACACGATTTCCGGGGACCTATTTTCAATTCCTCTCAGATTCCGGGTAGGGATGTATTTAGGGTTCATCAGAAAGAGTGAACACAGAGAGTCCAGTTGCATGTGGGGCTGCGTAAAGGTTCCCCTGGAGACTTCAATTTTACCCAAAGGCTTCCTTTGGGTACAATTTTTGATAGGCAAAATGGGCCTTGTACACGATTTCTGGGGTCCTATTTTCAATTCCTCTCAGATTCTAGGTAGGGCTGTATTTAGGGTTGTTCAGAAAGAGCGAACACAGAGAGTCCAGTTGCATGTGTGGCTGCGTAAAGGCTCCCCTGGGGAGTTCAGCCATACCAAAGACTTCCTTTGGGGACAATTTTTGATGGTTGAAAAGGGCTCTGTACGCGTTTTCTGGGGTCTTATTTTAAATTCCATCAGATTCCGGTTAGGGAGATATTTAGCGTTGTTCAGAAAGAGCGAACACAGAGAGTCCAGTTGCATGTGGGGCTGCGTAAAGGCTCCCCTGGGGAGTTCAGTTGTACCCAAAGGCTTCCTTTGGGGGCAATTTTTGATGGGTGAAAGGGGCTCTGTACGTGATTTCTGGGATCATATTTTCAATTGCTCTCAGATTCCGGTTAGGGATGTATTTAGGGTTGTTCAGAAAGAGCGAACACAGAGAGTCCAGTTGCATGTGGGGCTGCGTAAAGGCTCCCCTAGGGAGTTCAGTTGTACCCAAAGGCTTCCTTTCAGGGCAATTTTTGATGGGTGAAAGGGGCTCTGTACGTGATTTCTGGGGTCCTATTTACAATTCCTCTCATATTCCGGTTAGGGATGTATATAGGGTTGTTCAGAAAGAGCGAACACAGAGAGTCCAGTTGCATGTGGGGCTGCGTAAAGGCTCCCCTGGGGAGTTCAGTTGTACCCAAAGGCTTCCTTTCAGGGAAATTTTTGATGGGTGAAAGGGGCTCTGTTCACGTGATTTCTGGGATCATATTTTCAATTCCTCTCAGATTCCGGTTAGGGATGTATTTAGGGTTGTTCAGAAAGAGCGAACACAGAGAGTCCAGTTGCATGTGGGGCTGCGTAAGGGCTCCCCTGGGGAGTTCAGTTGTACCCAAAGGCTTCCTTTCAGGGCAATTTTTGATGGGTGAAAGGGGCTTTGTATGCGTTTTCTGGGGTCCTATTTTAAATTCCTCTCACATTCCGGTTAGGGATGTATTTAGGCTTGTTCAGAAAGAGCGAACACAGAGAGTCCAGTTGCATGTGGGGCTGCGTAAAGGCTCCCCTGGGGAGTTCAGTTGTACCCAAAGGCTTCCTTTCAGGGTAATTTTTGATGGGTGAAAGGGGCTCTGTTCACGTGATTTCTGGGATCATATTTTCAATTCCTCTCAGATTCCGGTTAGGGATGTATTTAGGGTTGTTCAGAAAGAGCGAACACAGAGAGTCCAGTTGCATGTGGGGCTGCGTAAGGGCTCCCCTGGGGAGTTCAGTTGTACCCAAAGGCTTCCTTTCAGGGCAATTTTTGATGGGTGAAAGGGACTTTGTATGCGTTTTCTGGGGTCCTATTTTAAATTCCTCTCACATTCCGGTTAGGGATGTATTTAGGCTTGTTCAGAAAGAGCGAACACAGAGAGTCCAGTTGCATGTGGGGCTGCGTAAGGGCTCCCCTGGGGAGTTCAGTTGTACCCAAAGGCTTCCTTTGGGGGCAATTTTTGACGGGTGAAAGGGGCTTTGTATGCGTTTTCTGTGGTCCGATTTTAAATTCCTCTCAGATTCCGAGAAGGGATGTATTTAGGGTTGTTCAGAAAGAGCGAACACAGAGAGTCCAGTTGCATGTGGGGCTGCGTAAAGGCTCCCTTGGGGAGTTCAGTTGTACCCAAAGGCTTCCTTTCAGGGAAATTTTTGATGGGTGAAAGCGGCTCTGTACGTGATTTCTGGGGTCTTATTTACAATTCCTCTCAGATTCCGGTTAGGGATGTATTTAGGGTTGTTCAGAAAGAGCGAACACAGAGAGTCCAGTTGCATGTGGGGCTGCGTAAAGGCTCCCCTGGGGAGTTCAGTTGTACCCAAAGGCTTCCTTTGGGGGCAATTTTTGACGGGTGAAAGGGGCTTTGTATGCGTTTTCTGTGGTCCGATTTTAAATTCCTCTCAGATTCCGAGAAGGGATGTATTTAGGGTTTTTCAGAAAGAGCGAACACAGAGAGTCCAGTTGCATGTTGCGCTGCGTAAAGGCTCCCCTGGGGAGTTCAGTTGTACCCAAAGGCTTCCTTTCAGGTAAATTTTTGATGGGTGAAAGGGGCTCTGTACGTGATTTCTGGGGTCATATTTACAATTCCTCTCAGATTCCGGTTAGGGATGTATTTAGGGTTGTTCAGAAAGAGCGAACACAGAGAGTCCAGTTGCATGTGGGGCTGCGTAAAGGCTCCCCTGGGGAGTTCAGTTGTACCCAAAGGCTTCCTTTGGGGGCAATTTTTGATGGGTGAAAGGGGCTCTGTACGTGATTTCTGGGATCATATTTACAATTCCTCTCAGATTCCGGTTAGGGATGTATTTAGGGTTGTTCAGAAAGAGCGAACACAGAGAGTCCAGTTGCATGTGGGTCTGCGTAAAGGCTCCCCTGGGGAGTTCAGTTGTACCCAAAGGCTTCCTTTGGGGGCAATTTTTGATGGGTGAAAGGGGCTCTGTACACGATTTCCGGGTACCTATTTTCAATTCCTCTCAGATTCCGGGTAGGGATGTATTTAGGGTTGATCAGAAAGAGTGAACACAGAGAGTCCAGTTGCATGTGGGGCTGCGTAAAGGCTCCCCTGGTGAGTTCAGTTGTACCCAAAGGCTTCCTTTGGGTACAATTTTTGATAGGCAAAATGGGCCTTGTACACGATTTCTGGGGTCCTATTTTCAATTCCTCTCAGATTCTAGGTAGGGCTGTATTTAGGGTTGTTCAGAAAGAGCGAACACAGAGAGTCCAGTTGCATGTGGGGCTGCGTAAAGGCTCCCCTGGGGAGTTCAGCCATACCAAAGACTTCCTTTGGGGACAATTTTTGATGGTTGAAAAGGGCTCTGTACGCGTTTTCTGGGGTCTTATTTTAAATTCCATCAGATTCCGGTTAGGGAGATATTTAGCGTTGTTCAGAAAGAGCGAACACAGAGAGTCCAGTTGCATGTGGGGCTGCGTAAAGGCTCCCCTGGGGAGTTCAGTTGTACCCAAAGGCTTCCTTTGGGGGCAATTTTTGATGTGCGGAAGGGGCTCTGTACGTTTTTCTGGGGTCCTATTTTCAATTCCTCTCAGATTCCGGGTAGGGATGTATTTAGGGTTGTTCAGAAAGAGCGAACACAGAGAGTCCAGTTGCATGTGGGGCTGCGTAAAGGCTCCCCTGGGGAGTTCAGTTGTACCCAAAGGCTTCCTTTGGGGGCAATTTTTGATGTGCGGAAGGGGCTCTGTACGTTTTTCTGGGGTCCTATTTTCAATTCCTCTCAGATTCCGGGTAGGGATGTATTTAGGGTTGTTCAGAAAGAGCGAACACAGAGAGTCCAGTTGCATGTGGGGCTGCGTAAAGGCTCCCCTGGGGAGTTCAGTTGTACCCAAAGGCTTCCTTTTGGGGCAATTTTTGATGGTTGAAAAGGGCTCTGTACGCGATTTCTGGGGTCCTATTTTCAATTCCTCTCAGATTCCGGGTAGGGATATATTTAGCATTGTTCAGAATGAGCGAACACAGAGAATATTCAATGTTTTGTTGGCAAGGGTATAGTAATGAAGCACTTTTTGTCTTTCATTGGGACTATTAAAGGCTGATCTCTCTGAAGAGCTTGATTTTGTCTGCTTTTCTTGATGGTAGCCATCATGGCCCTCAGTCTCTTACTTGTGTGTATTCGTGCTTATGTGCGGTTTTCTGGTCCCGGTTCTGTAGTTTTTGACTACTCTTTCTGGTTTAGGGGGAGAGATGGCTTCCTGCATTGCTCTGGCTGGCCCTCCCTGCACCGCCCCCCTCCCCCTGCCGCCCCTGGCTGGAGCCGGCCCACCCTGGCCCCACCTCATTGAAGCTGTGAGGAGCTGAAGAAGAGCTAGTGAAAGAGAGGTATTGCAGCAGGTAGGATGTGCCTGTGAGGTGCCTGAGGATCTGCTTTTTTTTTTTTTTGTGACTGCTTCTTGCAGTCTTAGAGAGGTGAATCCTCTCCGGAGTGCTGAGGAAAGGCAGGAGGGTTGTCAGCCCAGTCAGTGTCCCTAAGCAAGGGTCCCCCTAAGGCAAGTCTCTGAAGTGCTTCCCCTCTGTTTTAGTGGTGCTGTGGTACACGTTGCTCAGAATCTGCTGAGGGTCTGAGGTGGGGGGGGAGCTGCTTGTACACTGTTCGAGCCTGCGTTGAGGGGGGAGGTTTGGAGCTGCTTCTACACCTTTGGGGCTGGCATCTGGGGTAGAGGGGTTGGGTGCAGGTTGTATGCTGTAGTGGCCTGTGTTTGGGGCGGGCTTGGGGCCTGCATCTGGGGGAGGGGTGGAAGCTGTTTGTACACCTTTGGGGCCTGCATCTGGGGGTGGTTGGGAACTGCTTGTCCACTGTAGGGGCCTGCATCTTGAGGGAGGGTTGGGGCTGTTTGTACAACTTTGGGGCCTGCATCTAGGGGGTGTTGGGATCTGCTTGTATACTGTAAGGGCCTGTGTCTGGAGGGGGCTTGGGGCCTGTGTCTCGGGGGTTTTTGAGCTGGTTGTACACCTTCGGGGCTTGCGTCCATGGGGGGTTGGAGCCTGCCTCTGGGTGTGGGGTTTGGAGTTGCTGGTGCACTGTAAGGGCCTGCGTTGGGGGGGATTTTGAGGAGGCTGTACACCTTTGGGGCCTGTGTCTGTGGGGGGTCAGGGCCTGTGTCTAGAGGGTTGGGAACTGCTTGTACAATGTAGGAATCTGTTTCTGCGAGGGTTGGGAGCTGTTTGTACAACTTTGGGGCCAGCATCTGGGGGTGGCTGGGAGCTGCTTGTACACTGTAGGGGCCTGTGTTTGGGGGGGCTTGGGGGCCTCCCTCGGGGGGGGGGAGGGGTTGGGAGCTGCTTATATAGGGTAGGGGGCCTGCCTTTTGCAGGGGTTGGGAGCTGCTTGTAGAATTTGGGGCCCTGTGTCTGGGGGGGGTTGGGGCCTGTGTCTCAGGGGTGTTGTGAACTGGTTGTACACCTTTGGGGCCTGTCTCTGGGGGGGAGCTACTTGTACACCTTTTGGGCCTGTATTTGAGGGGGGGTGGGAGCTGCTTGTACACTTTAGGGGCCTGGGTCTTGGAGGGGGGTCTGGGCTGTTTGTACACCTTTGTGGCCTGTATTTGGTGGGGGTGGGTGCCTGTGCCTGGGGGAGTTGGGAGGTGCATGTACACTCTAGGTGCCTCCGTTTGGGGGTCTTTGGGGCCTCTTTTTGACAGGGAGGGAGTTGGGAGTTGGTTGTGCACCTCTGCGTCCCATGTGTTTTTTTTTTTTGGGGGGGGGGGGGGGCGCGGGGGGTTGGGACCTGTCTCTGAAGGGGCGGGTTGTGAGCTGCTTGTATACCTTTGGGACCTGTATCTGGGGGGGGTGGGGCCCGGGTCTGGGGCCTGTGTCTGGGTGGAGTCCAGTTCTTGGGAGGGGGTGGCAGCTGCTTGTGGGCAGTTGGGGTCTGCATCTGGGTGTGGTCGGTGCCTGCTTCTGTTGGAAGTTTGGGGCCTGCTTGTAGACTTGTGCAGCCTGGGTTTGGGGGCTTTTCTGTAATGTTTGGGGTGTGCATTTTTTCTTTGGGATGCATCTTTTTAGTGGTTTAACCCGGCCGGCAGCTAAACACCACACAGCCATTCGCTCACCCTCCCCCCTCCCTCTCTGGGACGGGGGAGAGAAATGGAAAGTGAGGCCTGTGAGTTGAGATAAAGACAGTTTAATAAGACAAGAAAATAATAATAGTAATAATAATAATAATAATAATAGTAATAATAATAATAATGATACAATGATGATAATAGTACTACTAATAATAACATGTACAAACAAGTGATGCACAATGCAATTGCTCACCACCCGCTGACCGATGCCCAGCCTAACCCCGAGCAGTCCGGCCCGCCCTCCCCCCGGCTAGCCACCCTATATATTGTTTAGCGTGACGTCAGATGGTATGGAATACCCCTTTGGCTAGTTTGGGTCACCTGTTCTGGGTCTGTCCCCTCCCAGTTCTTGCTGCACCCCCAGCCTGCCTGTTGACAGGACAGAGCAAGAAGTTGAGATGTCCTTGGCTTAGTACAAGCACTGCTCTGCAATAATTAAAACATCGGGGTGTTATCAGCACTCTTCTCATTCTAAGCCAAAGCATAGCATTCCACCGGCTACTAGGAACAAAATTAACTCTGTTCTAACTGAAACCAGGACAGGGCGGAAGTGATGTCAGGGCCTGTCTTCAATCAGGGTGGAACCACTGTGTGATTGGCTTGGAAAATAAAATTTGTGTAGCTTCCAAAACGTTAATGAAAATAAAATAAAATGTTGTGAAATATGTTCATCTGATTCGTGTCAATATGGAACAACGCTAGGGCCTCATAATGAAATGTGACCTTCTGTCTTACATCCCCTTGTATAAATAACTACAAGGCCAAGAGAAACAGAGTGGTTAGTGTATATAGTTCTTGTATCTTGCAAAAGAATGGTCTAGCAGTTCATGTCAATAGAGGGTTTGAAGGGTAAACCTTGAGACTTGGGTTTGGGAGATAAGAGAATGGGGGGAGTTTTTTGAGATAACTGCTGACTATTGCACGAGACACAGCTTTCTGACATCTGGCCCAACGGCTACTAAATAAGGAGTGGGGGAAGCTGAAGAACGACCAAAGGACAAAGCCTGGGAGGAAGACTACGAGCCTTCAGTACCACCGGAGACTGATAACGCATGCATCCGCGGGACTGTTCGGGTCCCGGGAAACTAATTATAATATCCCTGCCTTTTCCAAAAGTGGTGATGAATATGTATTAGCCTAGGAGCATAAAAACCAGCCGCCTGATGTAACTGGTGTGCATCTTGGTGGAGCAGAGACTCCCGGCGCACCCAGCGCTGTTTCCTTACCTCTGTTCCTTTAATAAATTGTAAACATTAATTGTAACCCTATTTGGGACTCAGTCATTTGTTACAACTGGGACCTCCCGATGGGTGGAAGCTGTCGGGATAGCCCAGGATGCCAAGGCATGGTGCCGCAACGAGGTTGGTGGTCAGTGGCGCCCTGGGGCAGGCCGAATTGGGAGGGGGCGAGGCGGCGGGTGGTCGGTGACTTCTGTGGAAATGGCCCATGTGTGGGGCGGGGGCGGCGCATTCAGAGGAACCTTGACAGGCTGCAGATAGGGGCAGGCAGGAACCTTTTGAAGTTCAGGAGAGGGAAATGCCAAGCCCTACCCCTAGGGAGGAACAACTCTGTTCACCAGCACTGGATATCTGGATACTAAATAAGCATTTCTTCATGGAAGGGATGGTTAGACATTAGAACAGGCTGCCCAGGGAAGTGGTAAGAGTCCCCATCCTTAAAAGTATTTAAGAGACGTGTGGACATAGCACTTAGGGATACGCTTTAGTGGTAGCATTAGGTTGATGTTTGGACTTGATGTTCTTAAGGGCCTTTTCCAACATAAGAATTCTTGTTAAGGATGGGGATTCAAATAGCAAACGCGTTTTTGGGAAGTGGCTCTATCCTTCATTGTAGGTGACAGCATCTCACCTTGCAAATGGAATCCACCCAAAGATCTCAGGTCATGTCATCACAGATACTGTAGAAGGGAAGAAAGTTGGAACTTTTTTTTTTCAGAGGTAAAACCTGCAGGTGAGTACAGAAGTAACGTACACTGGGAGCTGTAGAGATTCCCTGAAAGTTTAGGGTTGAAATTTGGCTAGGCCTGCCTGTTCAACAAATGGGAAACTATGCTCTGCTTGACAAACAGCTTTTGAAAGGTAATTTTCAATGATGGAATGGAACATCTTGAATCCTCTTCTCGGGTTCCTTCCAGCTGATGACCAGCTGCATCAGCCTTGCATTCAAAGAACTAAGTAGAATTTGTATTGTTTTCAGTCTTAGAGGTTATCATGTCTTATTGATGATTTCAGGGTGAAAGCGTGCATATAGAATGTACTGCTGAACTAAGATAGTGTGCAGTTTAATTTTTTATCCTAAGTTCTTTTTATGACTCAGTCTTTTGTTACTGTATGTAGCAATGTTTTCCTGCCTCTGTGTTGCTGTGACAATGTAACAAGGGCCGCAGAAAGTCAGACCAAAGATCTGTGATCTTAGCAGAATAGAACAAGTATAGATACTTGTGACTTGCACTGTAAGACAAGCAAATGCCTTGGAGTATAGAAATGCTTAATGGATTTCTTGTAAAAATTGTCCATATCCTTTGAACCCATGTAAACACTTAGCATCCATGGGTCACAGCACTCACGAGCCTTAACTAGGTATTGTGTGTAAACTCTGGAGCTAGCTTCACTATGTGAAGAACCGCTTCCTTTATTTTGTGTGTGCTTGTGGGCAGGAGTGAAATTTGCTTCCTGCTAGCTTTTGATGCCCCCACCTTCTGTATGGAAAGAGCACGTGGGTTATCGATCTCTGTTCAATGTCTATGATACGAGACATCGTCTTTTCCCTCATCTCTCTTTCATGTGAAAAAGGTTTTTTCTTAGTCCTTTTCTACAGAAACTGTTCCAAACATTCGGCGATCCCTGTTTCTCTTGGCTGGAACTGTTTTTATTCTACTGTGACCTTTTTAAGGTGGGCAAAAATAAAATTTTGTGTAGCATCCAAGATGCAAATGAACCTTCAGTTTATAAGATAGCAAGGCTACCTTTGAGTTTTGATTAGATTGGTGATGGTTTTTGTTGCCTTTCCTAGGCCTTTTCCAAAAGCTTAAACAGGGAAGTTGCTGTTCAATGCTGATGAGCATTGAAGTGATGTTTTCATAGGATTGTGTGCAGTATCAAGGCCTGATTTCCCCTTTTGCCTCTGCATTACTTCATGTTTATCTGCTGTGAATTGTACTTGCTATTTGGTTGCATAGCGGCTGCAAAGGAATCACAGGCTGGTTGAGGTTGGAAGGACCTCCAGAGGTCACCTGGTCCAACACCACTTTTGTGTTCAAAGAACACAAAAATACACTCCATGTTACAACACATGACCTTGCTTTAAAAAGCTGTTTTAACAGTCCTTAATTAAGTCTTATTAATCAAGTGTCCCCAGTTCTTTTCTTACACTTCCCACTATACCTCCTGTTATTTTCCTTAACATGGGAATTCCTACTCTGGCAATTTCTCTAGGACACTTTTTACACAGAAGTCTAGGCATATTAGTCACGTTTCAAGTCATCTGTTTCAATTCAGACAATTTCAAGAGTTAAAAGTGAAAACATAGCTTATCCATGAGCTCCTTGAGAACTCCTTAGTGAAATGCTGCCTGAGCCTTTTGACTTGTTACTTCTGTTTCTGTGTCAAAACTTGTTCTGTATCATTTCAGTTGGAGATGGATTCTTTGATATCCGTGCCAAGAAAAAAAAAAAAACAACAAAAAAAACTTTCTTCTGTATGAGCCCTTCAACGTACACGGAGCGGAGAAAGAGCAGCTATTCTGCAAGCTGTTACTCAGGCTGGCTTTGGCTTCCCATGTTGTTTGTACATTCCCATGTTGTTTTGCAATCTTTTCTCTTTTCAGTAGTTATATAATAAAACTTTTTCAAAGGATGCCTCCCTGTTCTCAGTAGCCTCCTTACGCCCTGAGATTTAGCCATCCTTGTATTCTTTTGCTCTTCGTCTTTTTGATACACGTATAGTTGTTGGATCCCCGGGCTCCGGGACGGCCACTGTTCTGAGCTCTGGGTTGCCTACCTCCGGAGGGGCGGGAGGCGACCATCCTGATCCTCTGGGGTCCGGCCTCGGGCGGCGCGGGGGCCGCCGTCACAGGGCCGGGGAGTCCGGCAACGGGTGACACAGGGGCTGGCTGTCCCGTTGTCCGTCCTCAGGCGAATGGGAGGGGGCGTTCCCAGGGCCCGGGTGTCCGGCTTCGAGCTGCGTGGGGGCCGGCTGATCCGTGTCTCTGGGGTCCGAACTCGGGCGGCGTGGGGGCCGGCCGTGTCATGAAGCTGGAGGCTGGCGTCTGCTAGCTCGGGGATTGGCCGTCCCGGAGACCGGGGGTTTGGTCCCGTGCGGAGCGGCGGCCGGCCGTCACGAGCCCCTGGGATCCGGTCCTGGGCGACATGTGTGCTAGCCGCACCGGGGTCCGGGTCCAACCTCGGCAGGCTCTAGGACAGCGATTCCAGGAAAAGGGTGTCCGGCCACGGGCGGTGTAGCGGCCGGCCGTGCCGTGAACCGGGAGGCTCTCGTCCGCCGGCTCGGGCCGTTCTGAGCTTTCGGTCGCCGTTTCGATCGAGGCCAGACACACCCCCAAACGGACTCGGTGAACACCTGTCATGACACCCGGTTCTTGACACACGGTTCCCCGGATCGCCGTCCCCGAGCCGCCCGAAACCGGCCAACGACCCCATTATAGCTAGCACTCGGGTCGCCCAAGACCGGAGCCCAGGGTCTCGGGGCCGGCCGGCCGACGCACCGAACAGGAACGAACCTCGGTTCTCCGTGACGTCCAGTCCCTGAGCCGGCGGACGACAGCCTCCCGCTTCTCGGCACGGCTGGCACCCGCACCGCTTCTGGCTGTTCACACGTGTCGTGGGTTCGCTGTCCCCGGGAAGCCCGAGAAGTCTCCCGGACCCGGGTGCTGCTATCAAACACATCGCCCTAGAACGGAGCCCAGGGGCTCGATAAGGCCGTTCTCAGCACCGAACGGGAACGAACCTTCATACTCCGTGGCGGCCAGCCCCCGAGCCGGCGGACGACAGCCTCCAGCTTCGCGGCATTGCCGGTTCCGTCGGCGGTCGTGGCCAGACACCCGTTGTCCCGGGATCGCCTTCCCCGAGAAAGTGCGGCTAGCAAACATTTCTGCCGGGACCGGAGCCCAAGGGCTCGGTACGGCAGGACTTCGAAACGAACGGGAACGAACCTCCGTTCCCCGTGACGGCCAGCCCCCGAGCCGGCGGACGAATGACTCCCACGTCGCGGCACGAGTGGGACCCACGCTGCATCTGACCGGTCACCCGTTGTCCCTGGATCGCATTCCCCGAGAAAATGCGGCTAGCAAACTCTTCTACCCGGAACGGAGCCCAGGGCTCGATACGGCCGTTCTCCGCACCGAAAGGGAACGAACCTCCGTTCCCCGTGACGGCCAGCCCCCGAGCTAGCGGACGACTGCCTCGCGATTACCGGCATTGCCGGTTCCGTCGGCGGTCGTGGCCGGACACCCGTTGTCCCTGGATCGCCTTCCCCGAAAAAGTGCGGCTAGCAACCTCTTCTGCCTGCACCGGAGCCCAGGGCTCAATACGGCCGTTCTCCGCACCGAACGGGAACGAACCTCCGTTCCCCGTGACGGCCAGCACCAGAGCCGGAGGACGACAGCCTCGCGATTACCGCCATTGCCGTTCCCGTCGCCGGTTTTGGCAGGACACGCGTTGTCCCTGGATCGCCTTCCCCGAGAAAGTGCGGCTAGCAAACATTTCTGCCGGGACCGGAGCCCAAGGGCTCGGTACGGCAGGACTTCGAAACAAACGGGAACGAACCTCCGTTCCCCGTGACGGCCAGCCCCCGAGCCGGCGGACGACTGCCTCCCGCTTCGCGGCATTGCCGGTTCCGTCGGCGGTCGTGGCCGGACACCCGTTGTCCCTGGATCGCCTTCCCCGAAAAAGTGCGGCTAGCAAACTCTTCTGCCTGGACAGGAGACCAGGGCTCGATACGGCCGTTCTCCGCACCGAAAGGGAACGAACCTCCGTTCCCCGTGACGGCCAGTCGCCGAGCCGGCGGACGACAGCCTCCCGCTTCGCGGCATTGCCGGTTCCGTCGGCGGTCGTGGCCGGACACCCGTTGTCCCTGGATCGCCTTCCCCGAGAAAGTGCGGCTAGCAAACATTTCTGCCGGGACCGGAGCCCAAGGGCTCGGTACGGCAGGACTTCGAAACGAACGGGAACGAACCTCCGTTCCCCGTGATGGCCAGTCCCCGAGCCGGCGGACGACAGCCTCGCGCTTCGCGGCATTGCCGGTTCCTCCGGCGATCGTGGCCGGACACCCGTTGTCCCTGGATCGCCTTCCTCGAGAAAGTGCGGCTAGCAAACTCATCTGCCTGGACAGGACACCAGGGCACGATACGGCCGTTCTCCACACCGAACGGGAACGAACCTCCGTTCCCCGTGACGGCCAGCCCTGGAGCCGGCGGACTACAGCCTCCCGCTTCGCGGCATTGCCGGTTCCGTCGGCGGTCGTGGCCGGACACCCGTTGTCCCTGGATCGCCTTCCCCGAAAAAGTGCGGCTAGCAAACTCTTCTGCCTGGACAGGAGACCAGGGCTCGATACGGCCGTTCTCCGCACCGAACGGGAACGAACCTCCGTTCCCCGTGACGGCCAGTCCCCGAGCCGGAGGACGACAGCCTCGCGATTACCGCCATTGCCGGTTCCGTCGGCGGTCGTGGCCGGACACGCGTTGTCCCGGGATCGCCTTCCACGAGAAAATGCGGCTAGCAAACATTTCTGCCGGGACCGGAGCCCAAGGGCTCGGTACGGCAGGACTTCGAAACGAACGGGAACGAACCTCCGTTCCCCGTGACGGCCAGCCAAAAGCCGGCGGATTAGAGCCTCGCGCTTTGCGGCATTGCCGGTTCCGTCGGCGGTCGTGGCCGGACACCCGTTGTCCCTGGATCGCCTTCCCCGAGAAAGTGCGGCTAGCAAACATTTCTGCTGGGACCGGAGCCCAAGGGCTCGGTACGGCAGGACTTCGAAACGAACGGGAACGAACCTCCGTTCCCCGTGACGGCCAGCCCCGGAGCCGGCGGACTAGAGCCTCGCGCTTTGCGGCATTGCCGGTTCCGTCGGCGGTCGTGGCCGGACACCCGTTGTCCCTGGATCGCCTTCCCCGAAAAAGTGCGGCTAGCACACTCTTCTGCCTGGAACGGAGCCCAGGGCTCGATACGGCTGTTCTCCGCACCGAACGGGAACGAACCTCTGTTCCCCGTGACGGCCAGTCCCCGAGCCGGCGGACGACAGCCTCCCACTTCGCGGCATTGCCGGTTCCGTCGGCGGTCGTGGCACGACACCCGTTGTCCCTGGATCGCCTTCCCCGAGAAAGTGCGGCTAGCAAACATTTCTGCCGGGACCGGAGCCCAAGGGCTCGGTACGGCCGTTCTCCGCACCCAAAGGGAACGAACCTCCGTTCTCCGTGACGGCCAGTCCCCGAGCCGGCGGACGACAGCCTCCCGCTTCGCGGCATTGCCGGTTCCGTCGGCGGTCGTGGCCGGACACGCGTTGTCCCGGGATCGCCTTCCACGAGAAAATGCGGCTAGCAAACTCTTCTGCCGATATAGGAGCCCAGGACTCGGTACGGCAGGACTTCGAAACGAAAGGGAACGAACCTCCGTTCCCCGTGACGGCCAGTCCACGAGCCGGCGGATGACAGCCTCCCGCTTCGCGGCATTGCCGGTTCCGTCGGCGGTCGTGGCCGGACACCCGTTGTCCCTGGATCGCCTTCCCCGAAAAAGTGCGGCTAGCAAACTCTTCTGCCAGGACAGGACACCAGGGCTCGATACGGCAGGTCTTCAAAACGAACGGGAACGAACCTCCGTTCCCCGTGACGGCCAGACCCCGAGCCGGCGGACGACAGCCTCCCGCTTGCCGGCATTGCCGGTTCCGTCGGCGGTGGTGGCCGGACACCCGTTGTCCCTGGATCGCCTTCCCCGAAAAAGTGCGGCTAGCAAACTCTTCTGCCTGGACCGGAGCCCAAGGGCTCGCTACGGCAGGACTTCGAAACGAACGGGAACGAACCTCCGTTCCCCGTGGCGGCCAGACCCCGAGCCGGCGGACGACAGCCTCCCGCTTCGCGGCATTGCCGGTTCCGTCGGCGGTCGTGGCCGGACACCCGTTGTCCCTGGATCGCCTTCCCCGAAAAAGTGCGGCTAGCAAACATTTCTGCCTGGACAGGAGACCAGGGCTCGGTACGGCAGGACTTCGAAACGAAAGGGAACGAACCTCCGTTCCCCGTGACGGCCAGCCCCGGAGCCGGCGGACGACAGCCTCTCGCTTCGCGGCATTGCCGGTTCCGTCGGCGGTCGTGGCCGGACACCCGTTGTCCCTGGATCGCCTTCCCCAAGAAAGTGCGGCTAGCAAACATTTCTGCCTGGACAGGACACCAGGGCTAGATACGGCAGGTCTTTGAAACATTCGGGAACGAACCTCCGTTCCCCGTGACGGCCAGTCCCCGAGCCGGCGGACGACAGCCTCCCGCTTCGCGGCATTGCCGGTTCCGTCGGCGGTCGTGGCCGGACACCCGTTGTCCCTGGATCGCCTTCCCCGAGAAAGTGCGGCTAGCAAACAGTTCTGCCGGGACCGGAGCCCAAGGGCTCGGTACGGCAGGACTTCGAAACGAACGGGAACGAACCTCCGTTCCCCGTGACGGCCAGCCCCGGAGCCGGCAGACGACAGCCTCCCGCTTCGCGGCATTGCCGGTTCCGTCGGCGGTCGTGGCCGGACACCCGTTGTCCCTGGATCGCCTTCCCTGAGAAAGTGCGGCTAGCAAACTCTTCTGCCTGGACCGGAGCCCAGGGCTCGATACGGCCGTTCTCCGCACCGAAAGGGAACGAACCTCCGTTCCCCGTGACGGCCAGTCCCCGAGCCGGCGGACGACAGCCTCCCGCTTCGCGGCATTGCCGGTTCCGTCGGCGGTCGTGGCCGGACACCCGTTGTCCCTGGATCGCCTTCCCCGAAAAAGTGCGGCTAGCAAACATTTCTGCCTGGACAGGAGACCAGGGCTCGGTACGGCAGGACTTCGAAACGAAAGGGAACGAACCTCCGTTCCCCGTGACGGCCAGCCCCGGAGCCGGCGGACGACAGCCTCTCGCTTCGCGGCATTGCCGGTTCCGTCGGCGGTCGTGGCCGGACACCCGTTGTCCCTGGATCGCCTTCCCCAAGAAAGTGCGGCTAGCAAACATTTCTGCCTGGACAGGACACCAGGGCTAGATACGGCAGGTCTTCGAAACATTCGGGAACGAACCTCCGTTCCCCGTGACGGCCAGTCCCCGAGCCGGCGGACGACAGCCTCCCGCTTCGCGGCATTGCCGGTTCCGTCGGCGGTCGTGGCCGGACACCCGTTGTCCCTGGATCGCCTTCCCCGAGAAAGTGCGGCTAGCAAACAGTTCTGCCGGGACCGGAGCCCAAGGGCTCGGTACGGCAGGACTTCGAAACGAACGGGAACGAACCTCCGTTCCCCGTGACGGCCAGCCCCGGAGCCGGCGGACGACAGCCTCCCGCTTCGCGGCATTGCCGGTTCCGTCGGCGGTCGTGGCCGGACACCCGTTGTCCCTGGATCGCCTTCCCTGAGAAAGTGCGGCTAGCAAACTCTTCTGCCTGGACCGGAGCCCAGGGCTCGATACGGCCGTTCTCCGCACCGAAAGGGAACGAACCTCCGTTCCCCGTGACGGCCAGTCCCCGAGCCGGCGGACGACAGCCTCCCGCTTCGCGGCATTGCCGGTTCCGTCGGCGGTCGTGGCCGGACACCCGTTGTCCCTGGATCGCCTTCCCCGAAAAAATGCGGCTAGCACACTCTTCTGCCTGGACCGGAGCCCAGGGCTCGATACGGCCGTTCTCCGCACCGAACGGGAACGAACCTCCGTTCCCCGTGACGGCCAGTCCCCGAGCCGGCGGACGACAGCCTCCTGCTTCGTGGCATTGCCGGTTCCGTCGGCGGTCGTGGCCGGACACCCGTTGTCCCTGGATCGCCTTCCCCGAGAAAGTGCGGCTAGCAAACATTTCTGCCGGGACCGGAGCCCAGGACTCGGTACGGCAGGACTTCGAAACGAAAGGGAACGAACCTCCGTTCCCCGTGACGGCCAGCCCCGGAGCCGGCGGACTACAGCCTCGCGCTTCGCGGCATTGCCGGTTCCGTCGGCGGTCGTGGCCGGACACCCGTTGTCCCTGGATCGCCTTCCCCGAGAAAGTGCGGTTAGCAAACATTTCTGCCGGGATCGGAGCCCTAGGTCTCGGTACGGCAGGACTTCGAAACGAACGGGAACGAAGCTCCTTCTAGCGTGTCGGGTGGCTCGGACAAGTTGATCCAGGGGCAACGG
The DNA here is from genome assembly GCA_036873955.1 of Mergus octosetaceus. Classification (NCBI taxonomy): domain Eukaryota; kingdom Metazoa; phylum Chordata; class Aves; order Anseriformes; family Anatidae; genus Mergus; species Mergus octosetaceus. Next base: position 7,558,249 of record CM072317.1, read on the forward strand.
GTGACCTGTCAAAGGCAGCGTGGGTGCCAGCCGTGCCGGTAAGCGTGAGGTCCGCCGGTTAGGGGGCTGGCCGTCACGCGGAACGTAGGTTCGTTCCCGTTCGGTGCGTAGCACGGCCGTACCGAGCCCTTGTACTCCGGTCCCGGCAGAAGTGTTTGCTAGTCGCAACGGATTAAGGTCGAGCAATGGGCGGGTCTGGCATGGCGATCGCAGGTTTTGGGTTTCCGACCACGGACCGCGTGGGTCCGGATGTCCCGAGCCCCTACGCTTCGGTCCTGGGCGACGTTTGTGGTAGCCTCACCAAGCTCCTTCTAGCGTGTCGGGTGGCTCGGACAAGTTGATCCAGGGGCAACGGGTGACCGGTCAAAGGCAGCGCGGGTGCCAGCCGTGCCGGTAAGCGCGAGGTCCGCCGGCTAGGGGGCTGGCCGTCACGGGGAACGGAGGTTCGTTCCCGTTCGGTGCGGAGAACGGCCGTATCTAGCCCTGGTGTCCTGTCCAGGCAGAAGAGTTTGCTAGCCGCACTTTTTTGGGGAAGGCGATCCAGGGACAACGGGTGTCCTGCCACCACCGCCGGAGGAACCGGCAATGCCGCAAAGCAGGAGGCTGTCGTCCGCCGGCTCGGGGACTGGCCGTCACGGGGAACGGAGGTTCGTTCCCGTTCGTTTCGAAGTCCTGCCGTACCGAGCCCTTGGGCTCCGGTCCCGGCAGAAATGTTTGCTAGCCGCACTTTCTCGGGGAAGGCGATCCAGGGACAACGGGTATCCGGCCACGACCGCCGACGGAACCGGCAATGCCGCGAAGCGCGAGGCTCTAGTCCGCCGGCTCCGGGGCTGGCCGTCACGGGGAACGGAGGTTCGTTCCCTTTCGTTTCGAAGTCCTGCCGTACCGAGTCCTGGGCTCCTATATCGGCAGAAGAGTTTGCTAGCCGCATTTTCTCGTGGAAGGCGATCCCGGGACAACGCGTGTCCGGCCACGACCGCCGACGGAACCGGCAATGCCGTGAAGCGGGAGGCTGTCGTCCGACGGCTCGGGGACTGGCCGTCACGGGGAACGGAGGTTCGTTCCCGTTCGGTGCGGAGAACGGCCGTATCGAGCCCTGGGCTCCGTTCCAGGCAGAAGAGTTTGCTAGCCGCACTTTCTCGGGGAAGGCGATCCAGGGACAACGGGTGTCCGGCCACGACCGCCGACGGAACCGGCAATGCCGCAAAGCGCGAGGCTGTAGTCCACCGGCTCCGGGGCTGGCCGTCACGGGGAACGGAGGTTCGTTCCCGTTCGTTTCGAAGTCCTGCCGTACCGAGCCCTTGGTCTCCGGTCCCGGCAGAAATGTTTGCTAGCCGCATTTTCTCGTGGAAGGCGATCCCGGGACAACGCGTGTCCGGCCACGACCGCCGACGGAACCGGCAATGCCGGCAAGCGGGAGGCTGTCGTCCGCCGGCTCGGGGACTGGCCGTCACGGGGAACGGAGGTTCGTTCCCGTTCGGTGCGGAGAACGGCCGTATCGAGCCCTGGGCTCCTGTCCAGGCAGAAGAGTTTGCTAGCCGCACTTTTTCGGGGAAGGCGATCCAGGGACAACGGGTGTCCGGCCACGACCGCCGACGGAACCGGCAATGCCGCGAAGCGGGAGGCTGTCGTCCGCAGGCTCCGGGGCTGGCCGTCACGGGGAACGGAGGTTCGTTCCCGTTCGGTGCGGAGAACGGCCGTATCGAGCCCTGGTCTCCTGTCCAGGCAGAAGAGTTTGCTAGCCGCACTTTTTCGGGGAAGGCGATCCAGGGACAACGGGTGTCCGGCCACGACCGCCGACGGAACCGGCAATGCCGCGAAGCGGGAGGCAGTCGTCCGCCGGCTCGGGGGCTGGCCGTCACGGGGAACGGAGGTTCGTTCCCGTTCGTTTCGAAGTCCTGCCGTACCGAGCCCTTGGGCTCCGGTCCCGGCAGAAATGTTTGCTAGCCGCACTTTCTCGGGGAAGGCGATCCAGGGACAACGCGTGTCCGGCCAAAACCGGCGACGGGAATGGCAATGGCGGTAATCGCGAGGCTGTCGTCCTCCGGCTCTGGTGCTGGCCGTCACAGGGAACGGAGGTTCGTTCCCGTTCGGTGCGGAGAACGGCCGTATTGAGCCCTGGGCTCCGGTGCAGGCAGAAGAGGTTGCTAGCCGCATTTTCTCGGGGAATGCGATCCAGGGACAACGGGTGACCGGTCAGATGCAGCGTGGGTCCCACTCGTGCCGCGACGTGGGAGTCATTCGTCTGCCGGCTCGGGGGCTGGCCGTCACGGGGAATGGAGGTTCGTTCCCGTTCGGTGCGGAGAACGGCCGTATCGAGCCTTTGGGCTCCGTTCCCGGCAGAAGTGTTTGCTAGCCGCACTTTCTCGGGGAAGGCGATCCCGGGACAACGGGTGTCTGGCCACGACCGCCGACGGAACCGGCAATGCCGCGAAGCTGGAGGCTGTCGTCCGCCGGCTCGGGGGCTGGCCGCCACGGAGTATGAAGGTTCGTTCCCGTTCGGTGCTGAGAACGGCCTTATCGAGCCCCTGGGCTCCGTTCTAGGGCGATGTGTTTGATAGCAGCACCCGGGTCCGGGAGACTTCTCGGGCTTCCCGGGGACAGCGAGCCCACGACACGTGTGAACAGCCACAAGCGGTGCGGGTGCCAGCCGTGCCGAGAAGCGGGAGGCTGTCGTCCGCCGGCTCAGGGACTGGACGTCACGGAGAACTGAGGTTCGTTCCTGTTCGGTGCGTCGGCCGGCCGGCCCCGAGACCCTGGGCTCCGGTCTTGGGCGACCCGAGTGCTAGCTATAATGGGGTCGTTGGCCGGTTTCGGGCGGCTCGGGGACGGCGATCCGGGGAACCGTGTGTCAAGAACCGGGTGTCATGACAGGTGTTCACCGAGTCCGTTTGGGGGTGTGTCTGGCCTCGATCGAAACGGCGACCGAAAGCTCAGAACGGCCCGAGCCGGCGGACGAGAGCCTCCCGGTTCACGGCACGGCCGGCCGCTACACCGCCCGTGGCCGGACACCCTTTTCCTGGAATCGCTGTCCTAGAGCCTGCCGAGGTTGGACCCGGACCCCGGTGCGGCTAGCACACATGTCGCCCAGGACCGGATCCCAGGGGCTCGTGACGGCCGGCCGCCGCTCCGCACGGGACCAAACCCCCGGTCTCCGGGACGGCCAATCCCCGAGCTAGCAGACGCCAGCCTCCAGCTTCATGACACGGCCGGCCCCCACGCCGCCTGAGTTCGGACCCCAGAGACACGGATCAGCCGGCCCCCACGCAGCTCGAAGCCGGACACCCGGGCCCTGGGAACGCCCCCTCCCATTCGCCTGAGGACGGACAACGGGACAGCCAGCCCCTGTGTCACCCGTTGCCGGACTCCCCGGCCCTGTGACGGCGGCCCCCGCGCCGCCCGAGGCCGGACCCCAGAGGATCAGGATGGCCGCCTCCCGCCCCTCCGGAGGTAGGCAACCCAGAGCTCAGAACAGTGGCCGTCCCGGAGCCCGGGGATCCAACAACTATACGTGTATCAAAAAGACGAAGAGCAAAAGAATACAAGGATGGCTAAATCTCAGGGCGTAAGGAGGCTACTGAGAACAGGGAGGCATCCTTTGAAAAAGTTTTATTATATAACTACTGAAAAGAGAAAAGATTGCAAAACAACATGGGAATGTACAAACAACATGGGAAGCCAAAGCCAGCCTGAGTAACAGCTTGCAGAATAGCTGCTCTTTCTCCGCTCCGTGTACGTTGAAGGGCTCATACAGAAGAAAGTTTTTTTTGTTGTTTTTTTTTTTTTCTTGGCACGGATATCAAAGAATCCATCTCCAACTGAAATGATACAGAACAAGTTTTGACACAGAAACAGAAGTAACAAGTCAAAAGGCTCAGGCAGCATTTCACTAAGGAGTTCTCAAGGAGCTCATGGATAAGCTATGTTTTCACTTTTAACTCTTGAAATTGTCTGAATTGAAACAGATGACTTGAAACGTGACTAATATGCCTAGACTTCTGTGTAAAAAGTGTCCTAGAGAAATTGCCAGAGTAGGAATTCCCATGTTAAGGAAAATAACAGGAGGTATAGTGGGAAGTGTAGAAAAGAACTGGGGACACTTGATTAATAAGACTTAATTAAGGACTGTTAAAACAGCTTTTTAAAGCAAGGTCATGTGTTGTAACATGGAGTGTATTTTTGTGTTCTTTGAACACAAAAGTGGTGTTGGACCAGGTGACCTCTGGAGGTCCTTCCAACCTCAACCAGCCTGTGATTCCTTTGCAGCCGCTATGCAACCAAATAGCAAGTACAATTCACAGCAGATAAACATGAAGTAATGCAGAGGCAAAAGGGGAAATCAGGCCTTGATACTGCACACAATCCTATGAAAACATCACTTCAATGCTCATCAGCATTGAACAGCAACTTCCCTGTTTAAGCTTTTGGAAAAGGCCTAGGAAAGGCAACAAAACCATCACCAATCTAATCAAAACTCAAAGGTAGCCTTGCTATCTTATAAACTGAAGGTTCATTTGCATCTTGGATGCTACACAAAATTTTATTTTTGCCACCTTAAAAAGGTCACAGTAGAATAAAAACAGTTCCAGCCAGAGAAACAGGGATCGCCGAATGTTTGGAACAGTTTCTGTAGAAAAGGACTAGAAAAAACCTTTTTCACATGAAAGAGAGATGAGGGAAAAGACGATGTCTCGTATCATAGACATTGAACAGAGATCGATAACCCACGTGCTCTTTCCATACAGAAGGTGGGGGCATCAAAAGCTAGCAGGAAGCAAATTTCACTCCTGCCCACAAGCACACACAAAATAAAGGAAGCGGTTCTTCACATAGTGAAGCTAGCTCCAGAGTTTACACACAATACCTAGTTAAGGCTCGTGAGTGCTGTGACCCATGGATGCTAAGTGTTTACATGGGTTCAAAGGATATGGACAATTTTTACAAGAAATCCATTAAGCATTTCTATACTCCAAGGCATTTGCTTGTCTTACAGTGCAAGTCACAAGTATCTATACTTGTTCTATTCTGCTAAGATCACAGATCTTTGGTCTGACTTTCTGCGGCCCTTGTTACATTGTCACAGCAACACAGAGGCAGGAAAACATTGCTACATACAGTAACAAAAGACTGAGTCATAAAAAGAACTTAGGATAAAAAATTAAACTGCACACTATCTTAGTTCAGCAGTACATTCTATATGCACGCTTTCACCCTGAAATCATCAATAAGACATGATAACCTCTAAGACTGAAAACAATACAAATTCTACTTAGTTCTTTGAATGCAAGGCTGATGCAGCTGGTCATCAGCTGGAAGGAACCGAGAAGAGGATTCAAGATGTTCCATTCCATCATTGAAAATTACCTTTCAAAAGCTGTTTGTCAAGCAGAGCATAGTTTCCCATTTGTTGAACAGGCAGGCCTAGCCAAATTTCAACCCTAAACTTTCAGGGAATCTCTACAGCTCCCAGTGTACGTTACTTCTGTACTCACCTGCAGGTTTTACCTCTGAAAAAAAAAAGTTCCAACTTTCTTCCCTTCTACAGTATCTGTGATGACATGACCTGAGATCTTTGGGTGGATTCCATTTGCAAGGTGAGATGCTGTCACCTACAATGAAGGATAGAGCCACTTCCCAAAAACGCGTTTGCTATTTGAATCCCCATCCTTAACAAGAATTCTATGTTGGAAAGGCCCTTAAGAACATCAAGTCCAAACATCAACCTAATGCTACCACTAAAGCGTATCCCTAAGTGCTATGTCCACACGTCTCTTAAATACTTTTAAGGATGGGGACTCTTACCACTTCCTGGGCAGCCTGTTCTAATGTCTAACCATCCCTTCCATGAAGAAATGCTTATTTAGTATCCAGATATCCAGTGCTGGTGAACAGAGTTGTTCCTCCCTAGGGTAGGGCTTGGCATTTCCCTCTCCTGAACTTCAAAAGGTTCCTGCCTGCCCCTATCTGCAGCCTGTCAAGGTTCCTCTGAATGCGCCGCCCCCGCCCCACACATGGGCCATTTCCACAGAAGTCACCGACCACCCGCCGCCTCGCCCCCTCCCAATTCGGCCTGCCCCAGGGCGCCACTGACCACCAACCTCGTTGCGGCACCATGCCTTGGCATCCTGGCTATCCCGACAGCTTCCACCCATCGGGAGGTCCAGTTGTAACAAATGACTGAGTCCCAAATAGGGTTACAATTAATGTTTACAATTTATTAAAGGAACAGAGGTAAGGAAACAGCGCTGGGTGCGCCGGGAGTCTCTGCTCCACCAAGATGCACACCAGTTACATCAGGCGGCTGGTTTTTATGCTCCTAGGCTAATACATATTCATCACCACTTTTGGAAAAGGCAGGATATTATAATTAGTTTCCCGGGACCCGAACAGTCCCGCGGATGCATGCGTTATCAGTCTCCGGTGGTACTGAAGGCTCGTAGTCTTCCTCCAGGCTTTGTCCTTTGGTCGTTCTTCAGCTTCCCCACTCCTTATTTAGTAGCCGTTGGGCAGATGTCAGAAAGCTGTGTCTCGTGCAATAGTCAGCAGTTATCTCAAAAAACTCCCCCCATTCTCTTATCTCCCAAACCCAAGTCTCAAGGTTTACCCTTCAAACCCTCTATTGACATGAACTGCTAGACCATTCTTTTGCAAGATACAAGAACTATATACACTAACCACTCTGTTTCTCTTGGCCTTGTAGTTATTTATACAAGGGGATGTAAGACAGAAGGTCACATTTCATTATGAGGCCCTAGCGTTGTTCCATATTGACACGAATCAGATGAACATATTTCACAACATTTTATTTTATTTTCATTAACGTTTTGGAAGCTACACAAATTTTATTTTCCAAGCCAATCACACAGTGGTTCCACCCTGATTGAAGACAGGCCCTGACATCACTTCCGCCCTGTCCTGGTTTCAGTTAGAACAGAGTTAATTTTGTTCCTAGTAGCCGGTGGAATGCTATGCTTTGGCA